>NW_025904789.1:43793-94755 GCF_018835915.1 Vigna umbellata | reverse complement strand
CAAAATTCAAAAAGTTCCTTCATTATTTCTGTTTTAAGATGTTTGACACTTGAGAGTGCTTAGGTTACGTGCTACATAGCTTAACACTACGTGCTCTTATCGAATTTGGATAGAGTGTCTATGAGATAGAATATAAGGCTCTCAGAGTCAATCTGTAAAAAGCTGAGTTCTTACCTTTTGATGTGGAAACTTTTAATTTAAAAATAAAAATAAAAAGAAGATTCATGTGTTGAAGACTTTCTAAAACTTAAGTAAATAAAAGTTGAAGGGAATTGTAGAATGCAGAAATATAATAGTCAATAAGAGGATTGAGTGTTCCTGTCATGGTGTGTTGTATTTCTATAATTTTTACCTTTATATAAACAAATTATATTAGGTGTGATAAAAATGACCATTTCTGAAATTAATGGACATAAAAAAGTGCACTTTCATGCATGATATTTCACTATAAACTTTCACTGATACTTTGACAGCATTTTTTTGACAACATTTTAACACTTATCTTCGTATCATTTTGTGATTGGTCCATATTAGTATTTATGATTATTATTATTGATTGTGGAGTAATTTTGGACCAATCACATAATAACATGTAAATTATGTTAAAATGTAATTAAAAAAATGATGTCAAAGTATCAATTTTTATTATAGGTAATTGTTGTGACAAATGTTAAATATTAAAAATAACATACGTCAAAACTTTTTTTAGTATTGTATTATATCTTATATTATATATTTAAGTTATTTAAGTAACAACCATATTTTTAAGCATATATTTCACTTGAAATATTTTGAGAAATACTCCAAGTATCTCGATATCGAATGTATTGGACTGATAACTTTAGTAGCTTGGATCATGTAAATACACTATGTTGAAGCATTTAGAATTAACCATTGAGTCATAAATAATATCATTTCAGCCTCTAACATACTTCAATAATGTAATTTTATATAAAAAATAATAATCTTGATTCTCTCTTTCTGATATTGTAAGCCCCAACTTGAATGACGTCAGATAATTGATAATTTATATTTTTCAGGTTCAACGTTAATTAAACTAATGTATATAGTATCACAATAATCCATATTACAACTCACCATCTTAACATACCATCAAACTCATATAATCCATATGACTAAACAATTACTATTTATAAAGGATGTATTATTATGCTTACCAAAATCAAATTCCAATCGGTCCAACTCGATCTATTCTTCATTGAATTCATCTCATTAGTATGACAAGGAAACTACTACTAGAAACTTTGTGAAAAAAAAAAATAAAGATAAAAAACTTTTTTGATAACCAAAATTTTTCAAATAAAATAAAAAAGAAGAAAAAACATTTAACTTAAATTTATAAACTTTAATTTTTATTCACTTCAAAATATATTATTGAAATACTGTGATTCTTTATTTAAGTTATATATCAATTTATTTTGCTTAAATGCAAAGGAAATCTTTCTGCAGAATTTAAATATTTAAAGCCTTGTGTTTCAAACCTGCTTAAACTACTTTGTGTATTCCATAGAACTATTCTATCTTCTTTTAGCCAAAGAGCAACCAATAAACTTTATTTCTATCTATAATTTGTTCGAATTGTACTATTATAAGAATTCACATTTACATTCTATTTTAATCTCCGTATACTCGTGGTTTTCTTAATTTTCATATGTTTACTTAAATCTCTTTGTCCTTTTTCAATCTTTTCTATTCTTATTTGTTTATTATATTTTATCTTTTAATTATGATTTTTTTTTCTTTAATATTTTGTTTTTTGTTATCATTACCTTTTTAAATTCAGCTCTAAATCTTTCTCAATTCACATTTTAAAAAAATAGCCTGTTTGGTTATTTAATTTTTTTATTAGGATTAAGAGAATATTAAACAAAAGAAAAAAGAGGTCAGCTGGAACAATAATTTACTGCTAGAACGTAACAAAGGCTTATAATAATTTACCAACTTAATTTCTACTTATATTTCCCATATTGTAACCTAAATTTAATATATTTTAACCTGACTTTTAAATATATTTAATTACAAAGTAAAAGTAACAAAAATGTTTTAGTGTAACGTGCAATACACACTATTAAAGGATATTTTGAAGTTGACGGGTAAATGAAACATATGAAGTATGAATAAAGTAAAACAATTTATTAAATAAAAGTGTATTAACAAGTTGAATATATTTGAAAAATAAAAAAAATAATAAGTTATATATCATATTTGTAGTATTTAATTATATGTGGTTCTAATAAATTTTAAATTTTTATTGGGTTTTATTTTTTTTTCACAAATTCCACGTTTATATCATTCCATAATTTTGATGTTAAAATGAGTTGATGGATCACTGTTGTTAATTACCTTTGATGTGCAATATCTATGATAAAGTGTTTTTTATATGTTAATCCAATATAGATATTTTTTATATAAATATAAAATACACATCAGAAATGAACAAGATAAAACTTAGATAGATGATCTTTCAATTAGACTTGAGAAATTCTCTTTAATAATATACTTATAAATAATTTTATAAAATGTCATTTAATTGAAACAGTAAATAATACTTGTTTAAGAGCGTTTCTAATTAAATTATTAAGTATGCATAATTCAAAGTTTATTAATACAGTAAAAGCGGGAAAAAAGATAAAGATTCTGAGAGTGAAGTTACTGCTAATTAATTTGTTGACTAATTTCTTGTTGATAATTATAATACAATAGAAACCAATTTGGTGAACAAAAAAGAACACACTGAAAACCAGAATAAGGATCCGCGGTACAGTGTGTCAGGTGGGTCAGCCAAGCACCACCGAACACACTAACCCTAATCTAATTTCTCACATTACCCTAGTTCTATTTCAATGGAGTCATCTCATTGGGCCACTAGGTGGACCCTCACCATAACTATCCTGCACTGAATCTCACTCTATATAAACTAAGTTCATATTTTAAAGCATTTCAATTCGATTTCATGTTTATTTGAGTTATTTCTTCACCCTCAGCATCCCCTGCCTAGCCTTGCCTCCCTCTAAGAACCTCACGCAGCATTAAAGAGAGACACAAATCAAGCTACAACTGGAGTTTGTCGGTTTTGCTTTTTCTTGAAGAAAAGGAAAAAATAAAAACGAAAAAGTTCCTTTCTGTGGTATCTATCTTTGTTTCTTCTGGGAATCTAATTCCTCAGAGTGGTATTAGAAACAAATATATTTTGAAAAAGGAACTCGGATACTCAATTGGCGAGTTGATGAAATGTGCAAGAGGGGTCTGAAGAAGTTCGCTTGCTTTATGATGAATTGAATTGGGTTTGAGTTTGGAGTTGAATTGAATTTGTTGAGTTTGGAATTGGAGCATGTGAGTTGGAATTAGGAGTGGGAAAGGGTAAGAGGATGGCTGGGGATGGGAGTGTCGTCCCTGCAGACCCAGGGGCAATGACAGTTGTAAAGAAGAAGACACAGTCTTCAAGGAGTTGGATTCTGATTGATGCTTCTGGACATGGTTCATTGCTCGACGTGGACAAATATGCAATCATGAATCGGGTTCAGATTCATGCGCGTGATCTCAGAATCCTTGATCCCTTGCTCTCTTATCCCTCCACCATTCTCGGTCGTGAGAAGGCTATTGTTCTTAACTTGGAGGTCCACCACATGTTTGGTTTTGTTTGTTTGTGTTTCTTGTGTTAACCTTTTCCTTTCTGTTTTTTCATTTTGTTTTTTCTCTTCTGATTCTGCCTTTCAGCATATCAAAGCAATTATCACAGCTGAAGAGGTTAGTCAGCTTTAATTCTCATGTGTCTGCTTTCATCTCTCAGGGGTCTGGATTAGAGAACAAATAAGAACATTATGCAGATTACTTTTAGGGAACCAGCTTTGACTTTTTATTTTAGGCTACTTATAATTGAAAACCTTAACTAATTGAGACATGAGGATTGGGGGATGGTAGATGAGCTTCTCTGAGCATTTTATCCTACTCTTTCATTTACTGGCCAGACTAATCTAGAATGGATCAAATTTTGGCGACCAACTTTTGTTTTTGTTGTCAAGGTCATTGAATAAAATGGGTAGGAATAGGAAGAGATGTCTTCTTTTGCCTTGCTTAACTAGTGACAGGATCTTGACCCTCTTGTACAAGAATATACCTTACATATCTTTTGTGCAAGAATATACCTACAAGAATATCTCTCAGTAAAGGAAATTTTATATTTATCAATTTCTGTATCAAACATTTGGTCCTTTGTATAATACATAACTGTTTCTTGAAATTGAGATGACATTGCTTCCACTTCCTGAATTCCCAATTGTATCTAAATTATTGTATAGGTATTGCTGAGAGATCCAACAGATGAAAATGTGATCCCGGTTGTCGAGGAACTGCAGAGGCGGTTGCCTCGATTAAGTGCCGGTCTTCAACAGCAAGGAGATAGTAAAGAGTATCTTGGAGGCCAAAATGACGCTGAAGCAGCTGAAGAAGATGGTATGTTATATCAATGGTGAACCATAAGTAATGAATAAACTTAATGATTGCATCTCTTATTCTTATAAATATGTTTATTTATTTGCATCATCCATTGTCCTCGATATCTGAGTGATCTAAATTATGCAATGTAGAGTCACCCTTTGAATTTCGGGCACTGGAGGTTGCTTTAGAAGCCATTTGTAGTTTTCTTGCTGCACGTACAACAGAGTTGGAGATGGCTGCTTATCCTGCATTAGATGAACTTACCTCCAAGGTACATATATTATAGAATTGTTTATCTTCCTGTTATGGTTTTAATCTGGGATCCTTTGCCCATACCCTTTCTTAGGTATAAAATAAGCTTAACAAAATATGAAACTGCTTGAAAGTGGCTGAGGAAAATTTATTTTCTTCATCTCAATATATTATAATTTCCTTTTGTTATACTTATCATCTCCAAGGTGTTCATTCTAATTATGCCTGCATTATTAAAGAAGTATTTTGTTGTCTGGCTTGAAGCGTGGATGACTATAGTTCCCCTTCTCCCTTTTATTTCTTGACTTTTTTGGTTTAATGAACTTTAGATTAATGTAATCTGCAGATTAGTAGTCGTAATTTGGACAGAGTTCGTAAACTGAAGAGTGCAATGACAAGGCTGACTGCTAGAGTCCAAAAGGTATGCCAAGTTTTCATATGAAAAATGCCTATTTTCTTTTATGAAAATATATTCCGTAGCCCCTTCCCCTCATTGCTGCTGATATTTTGCATTCTTTTAAGTAAATTATTGTATTTTTCTTAAATATAATTAGTTTAATGTGACTGTAAACTGGCTTGATCAGTTTTAAGTAGAAAACAACACATATCCCTTTTCTTCTTCCATCCACAGTTTTTGTTATTTGGTACAGGTCAGAGACGAGCTTGAACAATTGCTGGATGATGATGATGATATGGCTGACCTATACCTGTCAAGAAAAGGGGGTTCATCATCACCAGTCAGTGGATCAGGTGCTGCAAATTGGTTTGCTGCCTCCCCTACCATTGGATCAAAGATATCTAGAGCCAGTAGAGCAAGTCTAGCAACAGTTCGTTTAAATGAAAATGATGTGGAAGAGCTGGAAATGTTACTAGAGGTTATGTTACTTCCTTTAAAAATAGTTGGAAGAAGTTCCATTATGTTAATGAGGAAAAATTGCTATTAATGGTGTTTATTCAATTTGCAGGCTTATTTTAGTGAAATAGATCACACTTTGAACAAATTAACCACGGTAAGTGTCATGATTGTGCATGTGTAAACATGTGTAACAGGGAGCAGTGAATCTTAATTTTTTTTATATGACAGAAGATATAAAGTAATCTTGGAAGATTGTTTCTTTGTAAATACAGAGAAAAGTTTGTTTCTCATTGATCTGTTTAGTATTCCAATCATTAGACCGTGAACCCAAGGCCTGGCCCATTGGGTAGAGATTTTTAGTTCGGACTACTAATCATGTTAGAGTTTGACCAAATTGATACTCTTACACTTTAGGAAATTAAGGGTTAACAAAGGGGATTTGCATTTTTTTTTTATCTGCTGCTGTTTTCAAGTAGAACTTCGTGGTTTATATTCAAAATCTTGTTTCGGAAGTATTTTGTACAATTTTTTTAAAACTCTTCACATTAGCTTTGTGAGATGATATACTATTTGTTCGATCTTCTTGTCCGAGAATGAGTGATTTATGCTGTTTTTTCTTTTGGATCAAATAGATCATACTTGGATCTTTGCTGTACCACTTTTGCCTCTGTCATTAAATATTATTATACCTGTGATTCTATCTCTAATTTATGTTGTCAAGTTTGCTGAAAATTTATTTGTAGTGGAACGTGTTAAGAGACTATTGGCCCATTACATCAGGCTATTCTAGAAAGCGATTGAAAACTAGTTCACTGTTTTGATTTTTGTTTGGTTTCTTTAAAAGTCTGTGCTATTTGCTTATATAGGATTACTTCAACTCTGAATCTGCTGTTCAAGATACTTTTACCTAATTATTTACCTTTTTCTTTTCATTTAAAGCTGCGAGAGTACATTGATGATACTGAAGATTATATTAATATTCAAGTAAGTAGCTAGCAAGTTATTGAAAATATAGCATCTGTTTAATGACATGAAGTTTATGTTAAGTTTTTCCATTTTGCAGCTTGACAACCATCGTAATCAGCTGATTCAGGTGGCATTCATATTTCTGCACCTTGAATGTCATTTATCAGTATTTTATGTCTTTTTTCTTTCTCATGAGTTTGCTAACTGGTCTTCAATTCTTGTGCAGCTAGAGCTCTTTCTTAGCTCTGGAACTGTTTGTCTATCTTTCTACGCTTTGGTAACCGCTATATTTGGCATGAATATCCCATATACTTGGAACGAAGACCATGGTTACATGTTCAAATGGGTATGCAAATTGTTACTGTTTATGAATGTGTGTATATAATATATATGGCATATGCCAACGTGCAGCTATTTATTTTTTAGAAGCAAGTTTTAATCAAGATTAAATCAAAGGTGTAACTTGCTAATACATTCTTTCTTAAACAACAAGTAGGTATACTTTGGTAAATACTTGTGTGGAGTTTATCATAGGATATGTACTTTTTAAAAAGTGTGTGTATATATATATATATATATATGCAAAATTTTGGACTTGATAATTTGAATGTTTCTTCTTGCAGGTAGTTATTACCGCAGGAGTATTTTGTGCTTTGACGCTTGTCACGATTACTGCTTATGCTCGCAAAAAGGGATTAATTGGATCTTGAAAATAATTGACTGGAAAGCAGTGCCGAATGAACTTTGACTTACGCATATAATAGACTAATGAATTATGTTGTCAACATTTTATTAGATGTAGTTCAACTTGTGGTTCAGTACCAACAACCCGTTAAAGGATCTGGGCCCTAAGTTGATGTGAAAATTGAGGGATTTTGGATCAACTACATTCCCTGAGTTCTCTGGATTCAGTCATCGTTATAATAGACTGTAAATACACTCTGCAGAATCAAAGTTGATTCTTCCTTTTCAATAATACTATAGTGTGAACAAGATGTGTCATCAAATCAAATGTTTTGTGAATTCCAATGCCTAGGTTCAACACAGAAAGCAGGTCAAAAGAAAAAATTGTAATGTTAATACATTCTCATGTTTTTTTTTTATAATGTCAAATGTAGTTATTAAGATTATATTATACAAAGTAGCATAATTTTATATAGCTTTATATATAATGGATTATATAATTATGAAATTTATTTTCTTAAAATGACTGTTATCTCATAAACATAACAGATTGCTGGTGTTAGCATAAATGATAATATACCTGGACCTACTTGAAACAAAAAAAAATAGATATAATGTTTCCGATAATTGGTTATTAGAAAGTTAGTTCTCTCAACTAAAATGACTTTTTTATATATAAGTTTCATATTTTAATAATAAAATATTCAAGTTCAATTTAAAAAAAACTCAATTTTAGTCTGAACTATCTTCTACTCTTTATCTTTATCATCTTCTCTTGTTAATAACAATTGATTTTTTTTAATTTTTTATTTTAAAAAAATTATTATTATCTCTCTACTTCACTTATTTTAGGTTAAAATACTCTTTTGATTTCAATTTTTGTAAAATTTATTCAATATATTTTTTTTTGTCATGTCATGTGACACAAATAGTGCCAAGTGATAATGATAGTGTCGTGTGACAGTGTCAATATGGTTATTGTTTTATATTTAATGTAGCTTTTATATTTATTTTTTATTAAAATCAATCCTAATTTTTTTAAAATGAAACAATAGTATCCTTCTCTAAAATATAATTGAAGTCAGTTTACTTACCAATAAAAATAAATAAATTATAAAATTTATTTTATTATTACAAATATTATTTAATTTATAAAATTGATCCAAACACTTATACCTATCATTGAATAAAGGGTTAAATATGTTTTTCGTTCCTTAGGTACCACACATTTTGGGTTTAAGAGTTTTAAAACTATGAGGACTAAAAACCATCAAAAGTTTCGAGTAGGGACTAAACCCAAAATCGTGTGATAGTTAAGGGACGAAAAACATATTGAATCCTTGAATAAAACACTTTCACTCTAATATAATAGAAGATTTGAAAAATCAATACAAATAATAAAGAAATATTTTATACTTATTAATATTATATATTTATGAAATAAACATTAAATAAAAATAAATTTATTAAATATATAATAATTTCATTATTAAATATATTAATATATATATATATATATATATATATATATATATAATGTAGAAGAGTATAACATAATGAGAAGAACTTCTACTATAAAATTAGAGCTGTCAAAAAGGGTAACCCGAATCGACACGGTCCGGTCCACCACGGGTTGGTCACTTAATGAGTCAATCCAACTCGGCTCACTTATTAGCAAACCGAAAAAATTTGAACCTGGCTCGACCCACTAAACGGGTTGGTGTGTTAAACGGATTGGCTCACTGACTCGTTTAATTATAAGTTTTTTAAAAAATAAAAAATATATAGAATTTTTTTAATTCAAATCTAAATAAATTTTACTCTAAAATGATGTTTAATTTCAAAGACAATTCAAAATAAATAAAAAAATTATACAATTCAAGCATAATCCAAAACTAAGCACAAAAGACGAACAAATAAGTTTTTAATATTGATAATTTTTGAAACACTTGTCCATCAATATTAGAGTCTTGAATAGATAAATCTATAATATTTTTCTCTCTTGAAACATCTTTTTTTTATCTCATCTATAATATAATAAAAAAATGCTAACTAATAATATTGAAACACAAAATAATAAATAATTAAATTAAATTAGGTGGGTGGATAAGTCAACCCGGCTCACCACGGGTTCAACCCAGGTGAACCGGGTTCTAAATAAGCCCATAAAAAATTACATTCTCTTCAAACCCAACCAGGCTCAAACCCATGGTGAATCGGGTTAGCTCGCGGATTACAACCCATTTTGACAGCACTATAGAAAATTAGAAAACACCTTTAAAATAAATAAATTTAATTCAAATTTAGAGATGAACAACATTTCTTAAGTTAAAAATGACATATTCGAACTAAATTCAATAAAAAAATAAATATAAAAAAAACTCTAAATTCTAAATACTAACACGTGACATTGTCACGTGACATTAATAGTTTCACATAACACGACGGACCTTATACGTGGACAAAAAACTAAAAAAAATTAAAAATTAAAAATATTACGAACTGATATATAACATACCTTAACACTGTTTATACAATTTTAAGCAAAATAACTTAATTGAATCATTTTAAAAAAATTTAATTAAAAGAAAATAAAATAAAAGACATTGAATAAGTTTAACAAAGAGACAAAAAAAAGTATTTTAATCTTTATTTTTAAACTTTAATTTTTTAAATAGATTATATTATGACATTATAAAATATTTATTTATATTCATATATATATATATATATATATATATATATATAAGGTCTAATCATACGATATTTTTTATGATTTTTTCTAAATTATTTTCTCACTTATTTTTTTTTATCAATTGCGTTTCAAATAATGAAAAGTTAATACAATTAAAACTCTGCTATTAAATGAGTTGAATGATGTTAAATTTATGTAGCATATTGACATGAGTTATTTAAATGACATGACAAATTTAGGATGGGGTGATCTATTACACTCATTTGAATCTATCAGAAGTCGCCACATCTTCATCTCTATCGTCTCAGAAGCCAATGAGCTAGTAGCCGGTTAACCACCACTAAAACCCTCATCCAAACCAAATCGTGTAAGATCTTTCTCTTCATCTCGCATACACGCACAGAACCTCGAGCCCCATATTAGGAAACTCATCTTCTCCACCAACAGCCACTCAAGCACTGTGAATCACGATCCCTGAGCCAGAACAACGAAGGCCAAATCGTGAAACCTCCATATCCATCTTCGCACTTCAATTGCAAAACCTAAAATTGAAAAACAGCCATCACTACGAGACAACATTCGATCTCCATCACCTCCTTCGTCACACCTTTCTTGCCAATCACCAACCACCAGAACCACCACAGATACTTGCGTCTCCTTCACGGCAGCCACTCAAACCCTCTGTGACTCATCCGCATCTCACACATGCAAAACCCAAAAAAACAGAAGAACCATAATTAAAATGAAATTGGAAATGTTTTGGTGGCTACGTGTTTGGTTTCCTGCTAGTGGCACAAAGCTGACTTGAGGGGGTTCGTCGTTCAAATCTCTATATGATTTGGGTTCTGTTCCAGGTGTGCATCGCGATGATAGTATCTACAATGCAAGGTTGCTTCAAATTTTACAGTGTGATGGAGACGTGTTTTACTGTAGGTGGGTCTGTGCATGGAGGCCTGTTGTGGCTGACGGCACTATGGAGTGACTGCCTAGGGTTTGGTGGGTTTGGTTCTAACAGAGAAGATGAAGATAATGGACGTGTCATCATGTTTCCACCTAAAATAACCTTACTCTGCCACATCATTTAAATAAGTCAGATCATTTAAATAAGCCAGATCATTTAAATAACCCAGGTCAAGGTATTACATCAAGATAAACTTAACGTTATTCAGCCAATTTAATAATAAAGATTTAATTGTATCAATTTTTACAATTAAGACAAAAAATAAATAAGAAACCAATTTGAAAAAAATAATCATACTCTATGATTAAACCTATATATAATTAATTTGTTTGTTGATGATAAATAATGAGAGAAGAAACGCATGATTAGGAAATTAAAAAAAAAATAATTGAAAGAGATAAAATTATTAGTACGTACTAGTAATAGAAAAATACTATCTAATTAATGTAATAATAAAATTTAACTTTATATAAAAATACTAAAAAAATATATAAAAATTATGTAGTTATAGGTTCAATTAATTTTTTTCTCTCATTAGAAATATTATAATACATTTGTTAGTAAACTTTAGTTAAGATATTATAAAAAAAAAACTAATAATGATCAATTTAATAAGTTTTGGTTTTAGTGACATCTAAAGCTTCATGCATCTGATGTAATTGAAAAAAAAATAATTAAAAAGGAAGAAGATTAGTCACAGTTATCATTATTTCATTGTGCATGTTATGGTAAAAAAATAAAAACGAGATTGAACTTATTTAATTAATAAATAACACTATAGATTATCTAAATTTGAGTGAAAAACTCGGTTAAGCATAATTTCAATCAGAAACATGGAATTTGTCCAGTAAAATACTCAATAATTCATTTCATTAATTTATAAATTTAATTAACACAAAAATATTAATAATTATTTTAAAGGTAATTTATTTTAGAAAATTTCAACTTATAAATTATAAGTTGTGATTAGGTTTTAGCTTATGAATTTATTTTTTTCTTATATTTTAATATGTTTATGTATTATTATTTATTTACATATTAATACCTATGTTAATGTTACATAAAAGTCAACATGGGACTATTTTAATATAGGTTGAATTACTTTTTAATTTTTATATATTTAAATTTATAAAAATAATATTATAAATTAAAGTAATAATAATAATTTAAATTAAAAATAAAAAATTCTAAAATACACAAAAGCTAAATTTGGTTGATAATCATAAATCAACTTATTTAAATAAAATAATTACCCAAATAAAAAAAATTATACAACTTTTAAAAATAAATAAAAACTTTAACAGATTTAATTATTACAAAAATCTGAAATTATAATTATATAAAATTATTTTTATTTTAAAAATACAACTTTTATTTATGTAATAAAATTTATATAATTATTATTTTATATTTATTAACTAATTTATCATCTAATTTAGTAAACACTCATTATTAAATAGGCTACTTGTTTATTCTCTAAAAATATCTGGAAATTAGTTAAAGTTGTAATTTACTTTTTTTGAAGTATAAAATTCATTTGAGTGACAGACGAGTTTGGGACAAACAGATGAATGAAGAAAAAGACACGAGTTTTTGTCATAATATTTCAATTAAAAAATAAAAATTTAATCAAAAATACCACGTGCGATTTATAGTTTTATAATATGAATTTTGCACGTGAAACTGCTCTATCTGTCTAGTTATCAATCTATTTTTAGAAAGAAGAATCAACTTTGAAATTGGAGGGATTGGACCTAAATAATCATAAATTAGAAATTACTATTTCTAAAGTTTGAATATATTATATTATATATTCAAACAAAAGTAATAATATTTTCTTTGCATATATTATATTATATACAGAGAGAATATATTATCTTTATATTTATATTTAGAATATATTATCTTTTGTGTTTTTTATATATAATTCATTTCTTTGAATTTATAATCTTACATTTTTTATGTCCTTTTTTTATATTTTATAAAATATATAAGTAACCTATTTACATACTTTTATTTATATACTAAAATTTATATTTTAACTTTTTTTATTTTAAAATTTTTTTTTTGGTATTTCTAATTTTAAAATTTTTTTGTCGTTGTCTCAAAAATTAACCATTTACCTTTTTATAAAGTGCTATATTATTTTCTTGGTGCACCAATTTGAACATATGTTTCGCATATAGACAGACCAGAACATTTTCTAAGGGATAAGTTGATCAAATAAATAATAAAATAGTTAGGATTACCAGGAATGAAAAAAAAAGAGAAAAAAATCCTAACAAATAACACATTATCTCAGAAGGTGACATTCCAAATCATTATTAATAAATAACGTTTATATTTAACTCAATAATAATTATCTTTAACGCATGCATGTGTATTATTAATTCATATTGAATGTTTTAGTGATGGCTAATTCAAATAAATTAATTTTATGAATTTTTTTACCATATTAATATCTTAAATAATTTAAATTAAATTTCATTATTTATTAACAGAAATTATGAATGATTAAAAATAACATTATATCATAATATAAATTGTTAATTATAAATTTGAAATATAATTTGTAAATTGAAAAAAAAATTGAAATAAAACTATAATACAATTTTTTGTTGTGATGTGTAGGTTAAAATAGTAATTAATTTTATAAATACACTTTTTTAAAAAGTAAACAAATTTAAATTTATTATTCCTAAACTGACATTTTTTTTTCCATTAAGTATGCCCACCTAATGCACAAACTTTGATTAAAATTAATGAGATAAAATTTATATATAAACATATATCATATATTTTATTTAATATATTATCCAATTTTATTATCACTAAAATCATATACTTATTACGTATCTTATACATAATTTATAACCTGAAGAATATCTCTTACTGTGTAAACTTTAACTATAGGATGAAAGATAAAATATTTTAACAACAAAAAATAACCACCGAATCTTTTTATCCGTAAATACTGCAAATTGAAATTAAAGCTTTAAATATAAGTAATTTTAACAAATATTAAATAATATTAAAATTTCGACTATCTAAAATATATTTTACATAGGTGAGAATCCTACACATATTTACTGATATATATTATATAAGTAAATGAAAGTCCAATAGATATGCTTAGTGATTAGTGGTTTATTTAAAAAATATTTACACATTCAAACTACTTTATATTCATTTCATAAAATATTTTTTCAATCCAATTGATCCTTTTAGACACTCTCTCATTCTCAAATCCGTTGATTACCTTGCAAGGCAAGCTGGTTTCAAGAAAACAAGGTTTGTGATATGTCCCTCCTCTTCTGTAATTAACTTTATGCCTAAAAATACATTTAGGAACTTTTTTTTTTGTCTAATTGAATTTTTTTACTATGTGCATTACATTTTTCTCTTTTTTTTATTATTGGCTATAATCAATATATAATTAGACTATTTGCAAACATGTTGCCTAATTTATAATAAGTTTGTAATATGCCACATAGTCACTATTATAACTAAAATAATAATTTGACAAAAATGTATAATTAAATATTATTAGTTTGAATTGTAATATAAATATTTTTTAAGTCATGTAAACATATCACTGTTCCATTTTAATACCTAAAGAAAGAGGTATTTAGGAACTTTGCTTCTTGTAAAACATTTTTCTGTAATTCAATTTTTTACTCACATTTTCTCCTTATTATTTTGTAAGATGATGGTTAGGGGAAATTAGAGTCTCTGTATAATTAATTTTTATTCCTAAATGGTGTTTACACTTTGTTAGGGAAGGAAAGGGAATGACAGACATTAGAGATTCCTATTATTTTTGTTTTTCACACAAAATATATTATCATTAAAAAAATAGTTTTTTTACATGGTATTCTGTTTTATCAATTATTGTAAAATTTACCTTTTTAGTATTTTTTTCACAATATTGTTTATGTATTGTGCATCATATTCTCTCTCTTTTATAATAAATGCATAAGATTAGTGTAACAGTTAGTCCAATAGGCAGTCAAAATAGTTGATTTAATATATTTATAATATAATAGTAAAAAAATTTAAAATGTATTAATAGTACTTAAGATTAACGAGGAACATTAATATATAGGGATTAATTATAGTTTTAAAGGGGTTTAGGTTAATATAAATAAGTGGGTTAATTATATTAATTATTATTTAAAATAAAAATCTTAAATGTGTTATAGATTAGATAGGAATGTAAAGAAAATATAAGTGTTGCCCTATAGAAGCATGTGTAAGAGGGAGATGATTGGTCCCAGATCCTATTTATATTGTGTCATGTGTGCCTCAAAACAGATCCTTCAATAACACAATCCCTCTGTCACACTAACATTTCTCTATTCTCTTTCAAGCACACGCATTCCCTCTCTCTCATACACATGAAACCATATATCACCGATTAGAATTTTTCAGTCATCAAGAGATAAATCCAAACCACCATCGCCATTGGACAAATCGAGCAAAACAACCTACGATACTCCAAGGATCTCACTTTTTTGTTTTCCTCGACGTATGTCAATCATCTCAGACAGAGTCGTGCCTTAGTCGGATCATGCACAATTCTTGAAACCCTTTGTTTTTTCTCTGGAAGTGGAATCTATTTTCCTTATTTTTGTAGCCGGTTTCTCGTTGAGAATGATGTAAAACTGGCATGTTTTTATTTCTTGCTGTCGTTTTTCGGTGACATGCACCATGCTGGCTACGTGAGTACGGAGGTGTCTGTGTTTTTTTTATTGTGTATGTTTGTTTACGAGTGCATCCGTCTCAGAGGGAGATAGATATAAAGGCATTAGCGATGACAAGGGAACTCATGAAGGTCAACTTGAGGAAGCTCTCCGAAGCCGTCACATGTTATTTGTGCAATAAATGGTTGAAAAACGCAGCCACAATAACAGAATGCTGTCATAGCTGTAAGTCTTTCCTTTTCTCTTCTACCTTCTCTGTTTCTATTTGGTCTTATGCTTTTTCAATTTTTAATTTTTTTATGCTGCTGAACTAATTTCTTGGTGTTTTTCTTTGAATTTTCTTTTCTTTTTTTTTCCCTTTTATGTTTTGGGAGACCTAATGTTTCATCTCTCTGATTTATGGCCAACTTATAAAGTGGATTTATTGAAATTCTTTGTTAACAATGACTTGATTTAGCTTCCATACAGCTAAAAAAATTACACTTTGTATTTACACATCAAGCATAGAGTCCTGTCTTTCTATTTTTTTTGGCAAAGTGGCATACTGTATTTTTTTCATCATGTTTTTACTCTTCTTATGCATATGATTCAAAACAAGATATTTTTGTCAAAATTAGTTAGTTAAATTTTACAGGCTTAAACTGTTTCTAAGTTTACAGTAAAGGAACTAGGTATGCTAATTTTTTGCAGTGAAATTAGCAAATATATGTCTCTAAATAATCAGTAATTTCATATTGTTTCTGCTAATCTGCAAAATGGTTCTTCTTTGAGAAACTTAGAAGCGTCTGCTAGAAACTATACTATAGTTTCTATCATAAAAACTACCACTCATTGTTTTGTCTTTTCCATATACATTTCTGTTTCCAAATCTGTATGCAAGTTGGAAGTCTAATTCTTGAGTTTTTCAACAGTTTGCAGGGAATGTATAGAAAAGAAGTTAATAGATGAGAAATTAAATCATTGTCCGGTTTGCAATACAGACTTGGGTTGTTCTCCACTCGACAAATTAAGGTAATCACAACGAACATGATCCTTCCATAGTGCTGACAGATTGTTCTAATATTCTCTGTTTCAGTTGCTGGTCTCACATCACTCAATCATGCATTGTAGTTTGAGTCATCATTAAATGATTATACTGTCAAAACATTTTTTTTCCATGAAATTACTTGATCTTCAGTGTAGAACCAACCATACAGGGATATACCAAAAAGTAAGGTTGTTTGTAACTGGAAAAAAAGTGAATGAGATATCTGATTGTTTGAGTCAATGCATGCACCCTGAAAGAAAATTGATGTGATCAATTCTGCTTCTTCTTTTTCCCTGCTCTTATTTCTATTTTATGGTTGAAAGTCTTGTTTTCTTTATCTCCTAGTCCTTGGAGTTTTCCTGTATTTTGCCTGACTACTATATTGTTTTGGGATGAACAGGTCAGATACTCGTAAGCAAGAATTGAGGGACAAAATTTTCCCATTTCAAGATGAAAATGATGAGGAACCTGCCGCCAAATTGTTAGCCAAAATAAAGAAGAATTTAGTTTCTTCATTAAAACCCAATAGAGAAATATCCAAAGCTGGTTTTAGAAAAGTTGCCATTGCCGAAGAAGCAGATATTTCATCTCCCAAACTTGATAAAGTGGAAGGTGATAAGGAAGATGAAAACCAGGGTGATGCTGAATTTGGGGAAGAAGGCGCTACAATTGGATCCGCTAGAAGAGCGAAAGCTGCGGCAAGAATAAAATTCATTTGCTCTGCACAACCTCCGGGACAAGAAAAGATAGAGGGTGATCAGCCTCGAGTTGAAACTTCCAGCGGAACTCTCAAAATCAGAATTCCGGTATACATTTTCTCTCATCATCTAATCTTTATCTGGTTCTTCTTTCTTAATCCTCAGTGTGCCTCTCCTTTTAAGAGAAGCTAATGTTATTTTGACCTTTTTTCTTTTAACTTTTGTTCAAATGATCTTCACATTTATGTTTTATTTAGTGCATGACTATTTCCTGTGATATGCAGAATCTTTCAAAACCAAATACTGAGTTAAGGAATGAAAAGGCTGACATGTTTGAGCCAATAAATAGCCAGGTGGGAGCTGGAAGAAAACGCAAGTCCCGTAGTAATTCCACCATGCAAGAAAATGGTGTCACTTCAGTACTTGTGCACTCTAATGACGATGACCCTCAGGTTGGTATGGTCAAAATCGACAACCATACTCACAAAACTAATGGTAACCACAACGAGTCAATTCCTTCAAGCTCAGATTCGGTAAAACCTATTGTTAGCACCCGAGAAAAAAGACCAAAAATCTCGGAGGACTTGAATTTTCCAGCACCAGCTGAAACTGATTCCGACAGTGAAAGCAGCAAAGACTTTGGTCCAATCTGGTTCTGCCTGGTTGCTGCAGAAGAGAAGTAAGATTACGCTTGATGGCATATTTAACATTGATAATCATATTAATTTTTGTGAATGTCTAAACTTTGAATTTCCGTATACAGTAAAGGAAGTGCACCATTGCCACAACTATCTTCGTGCTACCTACGAGTCAAGTGAGTTTTATATTCCTATTTTCTGTTGAGCTTTTTGTTGGCTAGTTTTTTAGTGCTTGAATGAGCATGGCACGCCATGCTTGAAATATGGTTTATCTGGCTGCTGTTTCATTTGTAAAGAGCTGTTTCTGTATATTCACTTATATATGCTATAAACCATACTTTCACTGTCCTCCTCTAGCATCCCTTTGTCTATATTGTTTCATTCTGTATATGTGCCATATGATATCGTTCTCATTCTTTATCCATCTACATTGTCAACTTTGGTTTGTCAGACATTTTGGTAATTATATTTATCTAATTTATCTTTCTTATCAAGCACAAACTGGTAGAATAACTGATAACTTTACACTAATAAATCTTCAAATTATTACAGGGATGGCAGTGTAACTGTTTCCTACATTAAAAAGTATCTCGTGAAGAAGCTTGGTCTTGCTAGCGAAACTGAGGTAAATTTGTTATCTTTTTGCTAAAGCTTACACCTTAGTGAAACGATGTATATCTATTTTTCAGAAGCTAATTGGTTTTTGTGGTTTACACTTTCAGGTGGAGATCACATTACAAGGGCAGCCAGTTTTATCTTCATGGCAACTGAACAGCTTAGTAGACATCTGGTTGCAAACTGTGCCAAAGAACGAGATTCTGACATCTTTTGGAAGTTCAGCCAAGGATTTTATCATGGTTCTTTCGTATGGTCGAAAGGCTTAACACCTCAAACTACCTCCTTGGTCTTTAGAGAGTTTTTATTATTTTTCTGTCTATTTAGAAGCCCCGAACTTTTTCTATTGACCATTTGCGGTAAATACATTATACCCTTCATTTTACAATAGATTTTATTGTTTATTGGAATTAGATCTTCTTTTTATGTTATGATCCTTTTTATATGTCTCACTTATTTTTCATTTATCTTGTCTTTGTTATTGCTTCTTTGGCTATGCACAGGAAAATATGAACCTTTTCAAATTATATCTTATTCTTTTAGTGTATTGATAGATGTAAAGAGATGTGGATAAAAAAGATAATGGAAGAAAAAAAATATGAGTACATGTGATAAATAATGTGAAAAAAAGAGAGAGTAGAAAATAAGAGAAAAGTTAAGGGGAATAAATGCACGATGATGATGATGATAATAATAATACTAATAATAATAAGTTTTCGAAAATATGCATTGCGGATCTCGCAAGCATTCAATGATGGTGCGAATATGATTTTGCTTTTAGAAGTTAGAACTATAAAATAAATCGCAAGTTATGTTACAGAAAAAAAAAGAAATACAAGTATAAATAATGATATGATGGGAAAAATAATAAATGTTAATCAAAAGTTGTATTTATATTATTAAATGTTGTATTTATGTTATTACACTCACAAATATGGTTAGTTTGGCAACCAATAAATATATTTTTTTTCATAAAAAATTATTTATTCAGACTCCTTGGGATACATTATATAAATCCATTTAGAGGGAAGAGAGACAGAAAAAAAAGAAAAGGAAAGAGATAGATACATTAGATTATTTTGATCGTGAGAGATTGGTATAAGAATGAAATGGATTAACGGTGGGTTTTTATTTATTCTAATCTAACACGTTAAAAATGAAATGACGCGACCTGTTAAATCAGTGTATATTGACAATGGTTAAGAATTCACAAGAGAATAACTCCTGTAGTAGGTATGTGTAGATTTAAGAGGGAAGTTTAAAATGAAAATTCTGTCTTCCTTTCTCACAACAGTTCAACTAACCCAAACGGAAGATATCAACTAATCTAAAGCCTGTTGGCGAGTAAAAGCAGATGTTAAATAACTGACTACATCAAATAAATATTTTAAGTTCGATTTAGTTTGTAATATTATATTCTTAGCAATAGCCATTTAAATTTCTTAAACAAATTCACGTTCATTCTTATTTCTCAAATCTAACTTATTACCTTTTTCCGGAACACAACAGAAGTCCAAAAGAGGAATAACATCAACAATATTTAAGAGAACGAAAGAAGAGAATTTAAAAGGGAATCAAAATTCTAGAGACAAAATTGTATAACTTTCTATGCTTCATTCTCGCAAGTGAAGAGCAAATATTAGGCACGTGACACTGACACCAGACTAATGATTAGCTTCTTCTTACTTTTGGATAATAATTGTAAACAATAGTTGCATTTATTCTGTTGCTTAAAAGGGAGATATAAAAGAAGAGCTAATGTTTGCGACAATACACTTTTGGGGGTAATTTTCACACCCAAAAAATGATCTCATTGACTTGTTGCAAGGTCTGTACCGCCGCTACTATTCCAAATAGATACATGTTGCATGCGAAAAATCAGAGAATTCAAGCGCTTGACAAATTGTAATTAATTAGATTGCAAGCTTACCGATTAAAACAAAATGAAAGACGCTACATACAATTTTTTTTCTCTCCTGAAAAAGCGCAGAACCTAAAATTGATCAAAGAGAATTTGAATGTTCATCCTCTTTGAAATTTTTATTTACTTTATAGGCTAATGAGTTTCTCTTTGGAACTTGTATCCACCTAGATGATAGAGAGACTCCGATAAAAGTAGAAATTTGTCGAACTTGTCACATTACAAGTAAAAACAGAGGAATACTTCTGTTGAATAAGAAAATTTGCAGCACAACAGATAGTTAAGTAGCAACTGCACAACAGAAAGTTTACACCAAAGATCTAGCGCATGATACATCTAGTTTGCAGAATTGATTTTGCAAGCAGGTAATTCACCCGACAACTCTTCTGAGAACATGATCATACTAAAAAGGGCATAATGCTGTCAAGTTTACAATGAGAATGCAATAAACTATCACACTAAAAAGGGCATAATGCTGTCAGAAAATGGCATGCACAAGCTTGGGGAAATATATCCCACCCTCAACAGTAATACCAGTTTATAGGACATTTGATTCCAATTTATACATTCATGGAGGTAACAAATTATGGCGAAATACCGTCAGATATTACATTGTTGATAGCTAGTTCTAACACAATTAAGGAGACTTTTATAATGCAAACGCATATACAAACCCTAGGTGCCACCCCAAAAAACTGGAAAATCATTCAGGCACAATGATGCAAGTGGAATTGAAGATGACCAACACTTAGATTCAGAAATTAGGTATTGTTGTACTGTGTTTCAATCAAAATTGGCGGGTTTTAGAAGAGAAACTAGACTAGCATCAGAAACAGTTACAAGAACTACATTTAAATTGTCCTCAAATGCATTATTTGGGCTTTCTTTCAGTTCAACCTAGCACATGACAGGGCAAAGTCGTATAGAAACCCTATCATAACGATGAGAAATCCCCAGCAGCACACCAATTACATGGGATCATTCATCCAATAACAAGGCAAATTTGATACAATGAATGCAGCATACATGAATAAATGCGTGATTGTTAGTGAATTGTACATCAGAGTTGAGAAATGGAAAAAGAGAAATCAAACAGGTACATAGGCACCAGAGGCGGGAGTGTCACCAAGCATATGGCCATAGGGGGAATCTTGATCGTCCCCGACAAGGTCTTCTGTACTCCGGAGCACGCCGTGCAAGAAAACCACAACGGCCTCAATTAGGAGGGCAAGAAGAAGGTTGAGCCAGGCGGCGGTAACGAAGAGTGCGACAACGGTGAGAAACGCGAGTGGGAGGATTGCGAGGGGGAGGTCATCGCGGGAGAAGTAGAGGAAGTACCAGGTGGCGGAGAGGAGGAAGAAAATGAGGAGAGGGAGTGGGTGGCGGAAGAGGGTGAGGAGGAAGATGAGGAGGAGGATGAGGGCGTAGTTGAAGAGGAAGTAGGTGACGTTGTGAGCGAGGCGCGTGGTGGCTTCGGAGATGGAGGACGGGAGGGTGAGGGCGAAGAGGTCAAGAAATACGCGCCACGGGCGGCGCGTGGAGATAACGGTTTGACTTGCTTCCCTTATATTAGCGAGCATTTCCGCAGAGGGCAACATTGTGGTGTGCACAAGATTGATGGAATTTGGAATCGGAGTTTTAGATTTTGAATTGGGAACAAGAGAAGACCAGTGAGTGGTGAATGAGTCGTCGATGGAACCAACCAAGACCAACTTTCTTTAACAAGACAAAGTTTCTTTCCCACTCCCCTCTCGTCTCTCTCTTACAATTGGGCCCTCCTGGCCCAACTAACTATCAACAACCACCTCCCAAAAACATAACTAATTGCTTCTTCCACCTCTTTTTTTCTTTCCACCTTTTCGTTACAATTTAATAATATCTTCTTTTAAGAAATACTAACACTGTCCAGAAAATATTTTCATAAATATATTGAAAAGGTCGAGTTTATAGATTCTGAAAAATTATGAAAATAAATGAATAATATTGAAATGTAGTTGATGCTTTGGTCTTTCCATAACTTTTAAAATGCATTTGAAAGTGTTTAGACAAAAGCACAAAAACGGGATATTTTTGTTTCAAAATAGTATAATTTTAAAACCAAAAAAGAACAAATCTTGCTAATTTAGTATGATTACATTATAAAGAAATCATATTATCTTGACACAACTTTGATGCACTAAAATAAAGTATTGCAAAAGTGATATGATTTCGATTAAAAATAAAAGTTAAAATATAATATGTTAAAATCGTATCGAAATTTATATGACTTCAGTTTATATTACAATATATGAAGTCACACTGAGTTTATATAACTTTAATTAAAATTTTAAAAAAATATATATTAAATCACATTAAAATGACACGAATTTAATATATATCACAATATATATAATGTAATACTAATACGACTAAAATTAAATTTTAAAAAAAATAAAATACCACTTTTTCACAACAAAGTATCAAATTGATGTAACTTATCTATTTTAATAATTTTTTAAAGCTTACACCATTTTAATAAATTTTACAAAAAAAAAGTTACATCATTTTAATATTTTGCCTTGCCATAACGTTTAAAGTATTTGATTGGAGCCTAAAACGATAAAAAGTACATGGAGGAAAATCACCGAAGAAAATGAATTTCTGGCACAAGTTATCAGAAACCTCCTCCAAAGAGCAGGAGGCGGTTAAAAAGGACATCGCTCCATCGCTTCACGTGCTCATTCCATCTCAGACACAAAACAACCCAATAAATAAATTAAAAACCTATATTTTAAAACTTTCAAAATTTATGTTTTCAAGACTAATGTCCAGAAAATATATATTTTAAATTATTTTCAAAACATTACTTATATCTATTTTCTAATTTTATCTTTTAAATTAAAATAATTATTTTATTAATTTTATACATTAAGTTATAACTTTTTTAAATTTAATACTTTTTCATTGATCTTTTGTTAAACTTAATTTTTCTTTAATTATGAATTTTTCTTCAAAATAAATTTATATTTATATATAAAGGATTTTTTTTTGTGTTTTATGTTTGAAATATTTTTTATAATTAAAATAATTATTTAAACACTTTTAGTTTTGACTAAATATATAATTTTAACTAAATTTTCACACACCTCTTATAATTTGTTTAATGTCTATAACATTGTGAATGTGAAAACTATAATTGGTTTATAATATGATATAATGGTTGGAACCAATTCAAGGAGAAATTAGTGGTGATGTTATTAGTGTATGTTTCGACATGCGAGTGTTTTAAAATTATATATGTTGATATACTACCAATCATTCAAGTTATATAGAAATAAATGGGATAAGAGAAAGAATGACAAGAAGTCTTTATCTTAGACTTTTAGTCTTAGGTGTGAAGATTAATCTTGTCAGTATTATAGTAATAACTCATATGTTTATGACTCTGCATATTATACATATTATTACAAGTGCACACTTATACTGTATACATAATTCAAATAATTAAGTCTAGAGTCAACTGCTTGAATGTTTATATGATTGATAAAATGTTGAACTAATATATATATATGTTAAATGATTTATGATTTTTTTTAATACTAGCTTATCTTGTCTTCTTTTTTTCATATGTAATATTTTTTTTTTTGTAATAATCATTTGTTGGTGTAAGCAGATAATGAGTTAGGTATTAATAGGTCGTTGATGAAACCAATGATATTGTTGAGTGATTTGTTAAGTTTAGCTAGATATTGTATAGTATTTTTTATTTTTTTACATAATTATTCTAGATAACTATATCAATATTTTGTATGTTTCTTTTTATTTATTTGTTCTACATTAATATATGATGTTTTGTTTAATAGTTTATATTATTAAATAGAATATTATAATATTCGTATTTTATTTTATATTTTAAAGACTTAGATAATATGTCATATGTTTTAATAATTAATTAGGTGTATATTATCAAATCCAAGTAAATTAGTTAACGTACATTTGCATTTTTCAATCACGAAACTTAATTATTTATGTAATCTCGTTAACAAATAAGAAAAGTGAAGCATTCCACGGCTCTGTACTTTTTAAACAAAAACATTAGAGATATAAGGCCATTTTATCAGTAATTATGTCTTACAAAGGTGTTTTTTTATTAAAATAAATAGGTCTTTACTTTTTGTTGACTTCTTAAATTGATGTTTTTTCCTTAAAAAAGTTGTTACGTGGCAGATATTGAGGAGTGCTATTAGCATATCATTATCTAAATAATAATGTGATTAAAATCTTTAGTTGCATTCCGTGAACAAATTCTAGAGATTGTAATCTGTGAAAGGTGTCTACATAAATTTTGGAACCTAAAGTTGGACAAACCACACATTAATTAATTTTGTTTTCGAATGCCTTCTTTTCTTCTTTGAAGTTGAAATGTTGACTTATACATTTTTTATAATTAGCTCCTTAAGATTTACCATGTCTACAAGCTTTTTTTATTAAACAACTTTTTTATCATAAATAAATATAAACACTTAAATGTCATGATGACATCTGTCTCATCCTTATATCACTCTTGTATGGTGGCAAAGTGAATGAAACTTAAAAGACAAGTAAATTTTTTAAATAATTCATTACTTTTTTATTAAGTTATTTATAATTTTATTTTTTACACTCTCTCTTATATTAGTAAAATAAAACTTAATGGTAGACAAAAAAAACTTAAATTAGTCACAAATAATTTAAGAAATGAACTAAAAATGCTAAAAAAGTGGCGTACCTTTTTATATCATGTGACAAATAATTCCATGTCCAAACAAAAACCTTACATCCCTCTACACCTCACAAAACCCCCTTTTATTTTATCTCTACCACAGCTACTAAAATAACTTGGAATAATTTCAAGGTCTAACTCTTGTATCTCTATCATTACTATCCATCTTACAATATTACTCAGAATCTAAGTTCTCCAAAATATGTTACTCTTCGACGACTCCATACACTCAAGCTCCAAAAACACAAAACAATAACAAAGATATAAACTAAATTATTCAAACATGTATTTATTTAAATTTCACCCAATCGTAGTTTATATCTAAAATGTATAACTAAAGTAAAAATGTTACACGTAAACTTAAATGCATAATAACTTTTTTTATAAACTTACTTACATATAAATCTATGCATCTTGATCATTTAACGAAGGATCAAATTTGGTGTTTATGGATTAAAATTTAAATGATCCTATATTTCTTTCAACAATGTCGGTGTGGTGATGTGAACTTATTAACCAGAGGCAATCCAAATGCCGATATCATCTTATGAAAGAAGTGGTGGAGATGTTTGAGTCTGCGATTGCATCAACTCAGTTGCCACCTTTGACACTGACACGCGTTATTTAACTAATAAATCTGTGTGCTCAACTTGATGCTGAAACTCATCCAAAAGCGAAGAAAAGTCAAACATGAAGAAGCTATATAAGTATGTACCAATCCCTCTCCATGTTATTCACATCATTAAAACGTTTGCTTTTTATCTCTATCTTCACGTCTCATCTACTTCCTTACAGTTTATGCTTGCTTTGTTCCGATGGCAGCCTCTGCTAAACTCTTATTTTTGTCTTTTCTTGCGTTGTTCATCTCGTCCTCCATAGCTCGAACCTCTTTCAGACCAAAAGCACTTGTTCTTCCCGTCACCAAAGATGTTTCTGCCTCTGTTCCTCAGTATGTCACCCGAATCAAACAAAGAACCCCACTTGTGCCGGTGAAGCTAACCGTTGATCTTGGTGGCGGTTACTTTTGGGTGAACTGTGAAAAGGGCTATGTCTCATCCACTTCTAAACCTGTCCGCTGTGGCTCTGCTCAGTGCTCACTGTTCGGGTCGCACGGTTGCAGTGGGGAGAAAATTTGCGGTCGCTCTCCTAGCAACACTGTAACTGGGGTCTCCACATATGGTGACATTCATGCTGATGTTGTTGCTACCAATTCCACCGATGGAAACAATCCTGTAAGGGTGGTTTCTGTGCCCAAGTTTCTCTTTATATGCGGATCAAATGTTGTCCAAAAAGGCCTTGCCAGTGGTATTACAGGCATGGCTGGTCTTGGCAGGACTAAAGTTTCCTTTCCTTCTCAATTTGCCTCAGCTTTCAGCTTCCCCAGAAAATTTGCCATTTGCTTGAGTTCCTCCACTATGACAGATGGTGTTATGTTTTTTGGAGACGGCCCTTATAATTTTGGTTATTTGAACGAGGATCTCTCCAAGGTTCTCACTTTCACCCCGCTTATTACAAACCCTGTCAGCACTGCTCCTGCCTCTTTCTTGGGGGAACCGTCGGTTGAATACTTCATCGGAGTGAAATCTATAAGAATTTCTGACAAAGATGTCCCGTTGAACAAGACCCTTTTGTCTATAGATAGAAATGGCGTTGGTGGGACTAAGATTAGCACTGTTAATCCATACACTGTTATGGAGACCTCAATTTACAAAGCTGTGTCTGAGGCCTTTGTGAAAGCAGTTGGAGCCGCTACTGTTGCACCCGTGGCTCCATTTGGGACTTGCTTTGCGAACCAAGACATTGGGTACACACCGATGGGCCCGGCTGTGCCTACCATAAATCTGGTGTTGCAGAATGAGAAAGTGGTATGGAGCATCATCGGAGCAAATTCAATGGTGCGGTTTGATGATGTAATTTGTTTGGGCTTTGTGGATGCTGGATCAGGCCCAAGTACAGCCCAAGTTGGATTTGTGGTGGGTGGTTCTCACCCAATGACTTCAATCACCATCGGAGCACTTCAGTTGGAGAACAACTTCCTACAATTTGATTTAGCAACCTCAAGGCTGGGCTTCAGCTCGCTCTTCTTGGAACACACCAACTGTGCCAACTTTAACTTTACCTCTTCTACTTAGAATTTCATTATTCTACTATAATATAATCATAATTTGTATTGTAGTAGGTTAAGATCAATGTGTGTTTAGACAAGGTGATGAATAATAAGTGAGGTTATCTTTACTAATAGCCTCCAAACTTAATTGCCTTATGTCTAGACTGAAAATAAAGAGCACGTTGTTCCATCATATTCATCTCTACATCTTGAATTACTTTCTGGTTTTTCTTCCTCGATATAAATCATAATAATCAAAACAACAACCTGTTCGCACATCATTACCATTGTTATAAAATCTAACCTGTTACAAACAGTGCTAATTACTTTGCTTCTTTTTAATAAACAAAATACCGATGATCATAAAATAATGATAAAAAAAAATAGTCTGTTTGCTGTTCAGTTTTAATGCCGGAATTTCCTCATCCGAATACCCACAGTTTTTACCAATCTACATTGGCACGTTAATAGATAAACCATAGTAGTTGGTCTCGTGCTGATCCATTCCTTTGCACACGCTATATGGGTGATTTTCAACCAAATAGCTAACTGTTGGATACAAGTTACAAGGTGTCGGTTTGTGATTTGAAGTGAGAACAATTTCACATCGGAAGAATTAGAGAAAAAAAGTGTTGATTAATAACCTTGGACGTGCAAAAAACATGAACTAGCTTTTGGATCAAGTTGAGTACTATCCCAGTTATAACACGCTTCATTCATGCCAAAGCTGAAGTGTTACCAAAAGGAAACCACTGAACCGTTAAAAAAAGGAAACCTATGCTTAGTGTGTCAACTACCAAAACTTTTAATTGCCCATGATTGAATTAAATTCTAACAAGATTAAGAAAGGTTGTACTAGTTTTCCAGTTATTATTTAATTACATTTCGGAAAATATTGTGTAATTGCGCAAAAACAAAAGGCTCTAGTAACACGAATAACATTAAAGTAATGTTTTGTGTAGAGTATTTGTTGATATAGCTTGTACCTAGGAGATTGTCAGAATGCTTTTGGACCAGCCCATCGCACAAGTTCATAATATACAATGTTCACTGTTGTTTTAATCCGTGTTCTTCTTGTTGGATTTCATAACCTATTACACAACTGATTGATAGCATATGCAAAACAAACCGCCGGTCTCAAATATGCCACCATTTTCTTTACGTGAGTCCTGCAGCTGCTATTGGATTTATCAACAAGAACAACATCGATTTCACATAGCTCCTGCATTGAAACTCTTATTTATTAGTAGCCCGCAAAAAGCCAATAAAGTTGCAAAGAATCGAGTCTCAAATAATCATAATAGTTATAAAAGATAACATCATTGTAAATCGGTTTATTCAAATAATTTTTGTAAATGTCTCTCGTTTGAGACTGTATTTTCATATCTTTTCTCCGTTGGAAATGTAAGAATATACTTACCATCTTTGCTAGAACTCTGCTCCATGTCAATCTGTTCTTGCCATGGCCACTTTAGATTTGAAGATGAGGAACACTGTTGTGGAACTGAAAATGAATATGAGCTTGTACTGGCACACTGCTTCTTGCATGATGAAGAATCAGCTGTGGAGCAAATGTCTTGATCAATGCTTGACATTCCAATATCTTTGTTATGATTTTGAGAGTTATCCTGGTTCTGCCCCTCCTCTACCATACAATTTGGCCTCTTACGAGTAGGACGGTGGTCTATCTTGGAATCCGGTAGTGCTGGTACCTTCTGATCATTAGCAGAAACAGTAGCACACGGAGCCTTTTCCAGAAAGACAAGTTTTGGAGTGTCCAAGTTTACAACACTGTTAGTGTTGTCTACAACAACTTCATCCCTTGGTTCAGTACCAGCAGCTTTTGCTGCTGCCTCAGATTCCCACATCTTAAATATAGCTTCAGTGAGTCTTTCTCTGGCCAAATCTACATCAATCATTGGCTTTGGGTAATTTTGACCCAACTCAACTCCTGATGCTCTAAGCACAGTAAGTGGTGCATCCCAGGGGTGATGGATCCACTCAGTTGGCATTCTTGCCAACTCAGGTAGCCATTGCCTCACATACTCACCTTCTGGATCAAACTTGGCACCTAGAATCTGTCACCAAAATTACAGATATGAGACTTCTCACTTTTATTTTTATAATTTTCTAACCTCAAAGTGGGTAGAATTTACTCCTTCTAGATGAAATGAAGTCAAAAGGGAGACTAATAGTTCTTTCATTTTCCTCATGGGCAAAATGCAATAACAGACTCAGTTCAATATGCAGCTCAGCAGAAGATAACTTTCTAACTATTAGGATTCCTAACCTACTTAGTATTTAATAGGAAATGGAACCAAGAAAGCCATGAATGTTCAATGAAACAAAAAAGAAGAAAAAATTAAACGGACTTATCCATAACCTAATATTAATTCATTCAAATTTAAAAATAAAAAAATTAGATAAGGTATATGAGAGAGCTTCGATTAGCTTGTGCATAACTTAAGTTTAACTGTGGAAAAGTTAATTTAATTTTTTTCTTCCTATTTTTATCTTATACAAGTCCTAATGCCCCCGTACTAGTAACCAGAACTTTCAAATTATCCTGGAAGATAGAAAGGAGATAAGCTGTGAATTTTGAAGATTTATTCCTTTTAAACTAACTTACTCATTTGGTCCCTATAGATACAAAATTTGTCTCTTTTTTTAATCGTTTTTGGACTGGCTACAGGGACTAGAAATATTAAAATTAGGTACGAGCAGCAACTAAAAACGGTACCTGTAAGAATTAAGATGACTAAAAGGAAATTCTTTTATAGGGATCAAAATTCATCCTTCCTTTTAGAACTTGAAGAAATATGAACGGGTAAATTTCACCAGGTATAAAAGGAATTGAAGAAATTATGAAGAAAGTATCTAATTTTCCTATTGCAGTAAGGATAACTTAGACTGTGCCAGTTTTTTCTTCACTACACAAAATCAATATCTTCTAATTGTGTGCAGTGTTACTATTTATCGGGTGCAATCAAACTCCTTAGACATTAAAAAGTGGCACACGAGGATAGAAATGAGGTAAGGAAACCAAAGAGTTTGGGTGCAGTATAAATGGTATTCCAGGTGGTGATAATGTCGGTTATGTTAATTAAGCAACCTTGAAAGTGCATAGAAAATAGATTATGGAGTGTAAAATATCCCATCAGATTGATACCTCAGGATTGTCCAAGCGCTCAAGCTCATGACCATCTGGTAAGCCACCTGAGATATACTGCCAACCCAAGATATCACTTTCAAGGTCTGCATCCAAAAGTGTGTCCCAGAAATACTTCATCCCCCATTTCCAAGGTAGAAGCAACATTTTGACAGCAAAACTTGAAACTATTACTCTTATTCTGTTGTGTATCCATCCTGTTGCCCAAAGTTCTCTCATTCCTGCATCAACCAAAGGATAACCAGTCCTCCCTTGTCTCCAAGTCTTAAAGTTATCAGGATCAGGATCCCAAGGAAAAAACTTTAAGTGCCCCAGAAGTGCTCTCTCGTGAGTGAAGGGAAAGTTGAAACAAAGATAACGTGAGTACTCTCTAAGTCCAATGGCCCTCAGAAAAAGATTGACACTCTCTTCACCAACACTGTTGCCTTCATTTGTCCATAATATTTGCTTCATACGTGTCACTTGAAAAACTTTCCTCACGCTCAATTCTCCAAAGTGAAGATATGGGGACAAGAGTGACGTTGAGTCTCCACCAACCTTCAGCCTTTTCTTGGAGTAGTGAAGTAGATGCTGCTCCACAAATTCTGTTAAGGCCTTGTCAGCATTTCTCCAACCCGGTGACCATGCCCGTCCCAGTAACGCATTGCTTGGCTTTTCTAATTCATTTTCAAGATCCAGTTCCTCCACTGAACAACACTCAACTTTTCCTGAAATCCACAGGAGGGAAACAAATTCTCACGTGTTTTATATCTATGATAAGTTAATATGCAGATAACAGAAGCTTATCAGATTGCAGCTACTTTCTATAATCATTGTCTTAAACTAGACTTGCTTCTTATTTCTCAACCTCTAGCAGTAACTTGATACCAACAATCATACTAACGAGAAACGATCAAATCAAAGTAACATGAATTATTTGTATAGTCGAATCATACCTTCAGCTGGAGTTAATTGCCACGGAGGAACAACTGAAACAACATCCATTTGCTTGTGCAAGCATTTCTTCCAAAAAGCATCGAAGGTAGTGAAAGCACGTCCACTCTCAGTATATATTTCCCATGGCTCATACAACAGATCCCCATTGTAGCTTTGCACAGAGATGCCTTGTTCCACTAGTTTTTCTTTGATGTTGTGGTCACGGACAAGTGAAACTGGATCTGGTAAAACATTTAGCGTAAGAAACATGGATCAGCTAGCTACAACTGGACTGATATGAAATCTATGTCCAAGTTATTTTGTTCATTATTTACCAATCTTGTTAGTACCAGTTAATTCTCATGTCTCAACTAGTTAAGCTGCTATCTAAAAGACTAAATAAGTAATATGACAAACAAAAGTAGTAGTGCTAAAATAGAATGCTTAAACCATAGAGTGCATACATTTGTGTATCAACAGTCAACAAACAAAAATACAGATTTACGGCTAATTCTTCATGTTACCTGCTATATAATGATTTTTAATGTGTTATGACAAATAAGAATCAGTGTATATTTTTTTAAACTCTCCATATTTGACAATCATGCGCCATTTTTCAGTAGCAGATTATCAAACTGAAGCACTACCAAAATAGTAAGGGTGAGAAAACGCCTCAAGTAATTGTCACTCAGTGAGCATACCGATATGTTCAGTTTCGAGGACTATCTTCAAGGAGTATCCAACCCTGAAGCTTATCAATAGAAAAAGCCTTCACTTGCTTCTTCAAGTTTTGGAGATCCAAAACATTAAATGATACCAAACATATGCTACGATGGGATGCACTTCAAAATTGACTAAAACATTCAAAATTGACTAAAACATTCAAAATTGACTAAAGCATTCAAAATAGAAGGCTAAATCTACACCATCTACATTCTGACAGCAGCACTCACCATATAGATGGTTAAACACTACTTTTGTTGCTTGAATGGCCTTTATGCAGTCCAAAAGAGCTGTGACAATACTATGGGTTTTGATGAACACAAGCCTGGTCCCAAGAGACTTCAGTGACCGATCCAGTTGAGCAAGAGATTGCTTCAGCCACCACCTTGACACTCTTCCTGGATAAAATTGTCCCTCCTCTTTAGGGCACCATATATAAACAGGAAGTACAGAACCCTCCCTGGCAGCAGCAGCTAATGCAGGATTGTCCTCAATTCTAAGGTCCCTTCTAAACCAAACAATAGTCCTGTTGCTAACCATATTGTACACTTCCAATTTTTCATGGCACAGCCAAAACTTTCAACCTCATACCATGTCAGAGTAACTTCTCCACAAGTTACTTGTACCCGATTAAAGAATTACGAAGTTCGCCTCAACACTTCACGGTTCTCCTAATCAAGATCCCTGGCAAAAGAAGATATGTGAAAATTTAATACAAGACAAGATATCAGATACAAAGGTTGGATCTTGATTTTTGCAAAAAACATAAAGATATCTGTTAGCAGCATAAGATGAGAACCTCAAAATCACAGCCAAAGTGGACCAAGAAACAAGTAGCTTATCAGGATGTCCAACTTGGATGCCACTTTGCTTTGTGTTAGGTATCCAACCTAAATCCTACTCAGAGAACCCATCCCCCACATGTCTCACTCACCAATTTAAAGACCACCACCAGTTAAAAATAACAAAAGGAAAAGAAGAAAATTTCCGATCGAGAAACAAAAGTGACTGAAGAATAATAAAGGTTGCAAAAGCATAAAAATCCACAAAGCACTGAGTTGGAATATTCAAAATATCATATCAGAAAATAATCTTCAATATAGAGATGAATAACTGGAAAGTTCTTCAAATTCATCCACAAACACACCTTAAACTGGGACTATATGAGGAGGCTATGAAACACGCTAGATATTTAATATTCACAACCGAATCATCAAAGTTTAGCTGCACTAAATCAAATCAAATAAAGATTCGGCCTAAGTTACAGCTAGAGATAAATAATATAGGCCATTAAAGGAGGCAACAGTGATTGAATCATGGAAGTGTGTTGGGAGGGTTGGGAGGATCTGATTAGAGTGTGATCACGTGTGGAAGATCACAAGGTTTGTGCACTGATGAAAGTGGGAGACAGACACGTATGATTAACAGAGACGAAAGGATAAGAACATTGAACATGTCACTAGAGTCTACCAGCAGCTTCCACAACTTCATCAAAATGGACCAAAGTTTTACCACAACATCATAAAAATATCCTCAATAAATCCAAAACCTGGTGGGCGTAACAACAACAGTTGTGCGTCGTGATTTGTAAAAGATAATCATGACATGGACTTCTGTACAATATCAACGCAATGAAACCCAAATTATTTTTTCCTTGTTTAAGACATGAATGATTTACTTTCATCAGTGATGATAACACCCTTGTTAATTAGAACTGTAACAAGATTTTTTTTTTCTTGGGTACAAGGATAAGTTAACTGGCTGCTGAGTGGAACACTAGGTAAGGAATTTTGTACAATAAAATTTTCTTTTAACCGAATTCTAATTTAAAAAATCTCATTATTTGGGTAAATATTTAACATGAGATATTATTTAAATAATTTTTTAATCCCCATGTGTTATTTACGTCAAAAAAATCTCAAAATAAATGCACAAATAAGTTATAATAATATAAATCATTTTACAAACATGGCAAACAGTTACAAGTAATAATTTATTTCAAACATTTGATTAAAAAAAATAATGATTAATCAGTAAGCAGTAACAAAGTAATTTTTTTTTCTCAAATGACGTTTGATAAAAAAAAAATGTTTCATCCTTTAACTAAAATTAATTTTGTAAATGTAAGATTCTACAAAAGTTTTGTGCAAATATTTAATCATAATTTAACTATTTAACTTTAATGGGAATAGTGGGCTCCCTTTCAATATATTATGAACAATAAATTTGATAGCTTTATAATCAAATTCTACAAAAAAAAGTTTTATTCCCAAGTATAAAGGTGAGAACTCATTCATAAATTAACATTCCCATGCTACTTTCTTTAAATATGCTAAATGATGATGATACCTTAAACTATAAGCCCTGCATCTTATCATGATAGTTTTTTTTTTCATCTCATTACTTAATTTTATCATCTATTTAAAAGGATATCAAATGAGAATAGTTACAAAACAATTTTAATAATTAGTTTGATGTGTCAACAAATAACAAATAAATAATTTTGTATTTCAAACTAAAATAAAAGTTAAAGTTAAAATAATAAATTTTAATGATGATTTTGACCACCTTTGCACATATTATTGTTGAATTACACAATACATTGATTAGTGTTATTTATCATGTAAAAATCAGAACTAAAGAATACGAATATTTGTAGGATAAAGATATTAGAATTTGATGAAAAGAGATAAAGAATGAATTTCACAACAAAAATCATACTTTTTTAAAAGTTTGACAAAAAAATTTGGATATAGAATAAAGTAAAATGGAATAGATAGTTTATCAACAGAATAATTTAAAATAAAACAAAAAAAAAAGTAAGATTCAATAAAATATAACATTATAAATAAATTCACAATATGTAGTCGTCTTAATTAGTGGAGAATTTTTGCATTAACAACCAGACACATTTTTTAATATAGGCAATTTCTATTTTTTTTTTTAAATTAGGTATAGTTGATAGTGACTTTTTAAATCATGCAAGAAAACGAGAATGTGTATGTTCATATGTATTTTTTATATAAATATAATTTTTTTAATTAAATTGTTTATATTATATACATTTAATAATTTATACTTGTTTATATTTATATTGGTTGTTGTTTTTCTATGCAAAAATGTCAAAATTATCAATTTTGAGTATTTAAAAGTGTAAATCTTTAATTTAATAACTAATTATATTTAATTTTATATAAATTTTAGTTTAAATTTACTCTTTTCAATTTTTGTTTTGAATTAATTTGTTTTGATATTTAGTTTTGAATGACTTGTCTCAACCTTTAATAAGAGTTCACTCATTTTGACTATACTTCATGCTAACTCGAGTCAATTATGACAACTTGGCTTAATTATAGGTCAAGCTAACTCGAATCGACCTTTAGTTTTAGTTGGTCCATATTGACTTTTATCCCAGACTAACTCGTTCCAACTTTCGGGTTGGTCGGTTTTGACCTTTGGCCCAAGGCGACAAATCTTAAATTTTTGTCCAAGCTAACTCATCTCAACATTCTTCTCGAATTGACCTATCTTGACTTTCAGCCTAAACCAAGCTATCTTGACCTTCAACCTAGGCTGACTCATCTTAACATTTGACTCGAGTATATCTCTGTTTTGACCTCCAAGTCGGGTTTTCTCATCTCAATATTCGACTCAAATTTGTCTATCTCAATCTTCAACCCAAACCTTCTTGTCTTAACATTTAGCTTTGACTAACTCATCTCAACCTTTAATGTAGTGATCTCGTCTCAACCTTTAATTTGGCTGACACATCTTGAATTTGTCTCAGTTCAACTTAGTTATAACTTTGGCTTATACTGACTCGAATTAACCTTTAACTTATATCAACTTGACTTAAACTTCGATCTGGACATATTCAAATTGACTTTCAAGACAAGACAGTTCGATTCGACCTTTAACTGAAATTGAAGATGTTATATTTAAAAATTAATTAAAGTTTTCTAGTACAACTAAATCGAATTAGTTAAAAATGTGCTCATTCAATAGGATTAGGATTAACCACCTTACATGAGCATATTGCCATATCTAACTCTCTTACCAACAAAAAAATAAATTGTAAGAGCAATGAAAATTGTTTTAAGGTCTCAAATTGAATTCATTAGTGAGAAAAAAAGGAAAGTAACAAATTTTCTTTATGATATGAAATTGAGGACTTATACAGAGAAAAATAAATAAATGACATATACAACACAACAAAACTCACACACAAAAAAAAAATCTCAAAAGCTCTTACTATCTTATTAATATAAGATAATACATAATTTCCAAGAATATATTGATATTTTATAGCTATATGTTTATTATTAATTTTCTATTTAGAGTTATGTATAATAAGACACAAATATCTCTATATATTCCAATTAATAAAAAGCTATACTTAAACGTGAATTTATCTGCTTACTATAAAAACATAAATTTATTTAGTGAATAATTTCTATTCTTGTAAATATATTTTTCAAATTTCTCAAAGTACCTGAAACCAATAACCAACTATAAATTAAAAATAAGTTAAATATATTTTTAGTTTTTAAACTTTAACATAAAATTAAAATTTATTTTCATTTAGAAATTTGATACATTTTTATTTTTAAATTTTAAAAATAATAAATATATTCTTTTTAATTCAATTATACTAAAATTTTTTTATGTGTCAAACATATTTTTATCTTAACATTTGAATAATTTATACCCTTTAATATGTTCATATTTTAATTTCAGTTAAAAAATACATTTGATTAGAAAAAAAATATAAATAAATTTAAAATTTAAAATTTAAAATATATCAAAATTTTAAAAATAAATAAATTTGAATTTCGTAAAAGATAAAAGTTTAGAAACGTTTGATATTACACTTATAAGAGAGAATGAAGGCCCACGAAAATAAAAAGAAAACCGAGATACCTTTCCTGTATTTATTACACCAGTCCCCTTAACAGGACCCGTGCTTCAATTCAACACAATACTAACAGAAAAAGAAAATTTAGTACTTTGCATAATAGAAATAGAAAACAGTAGCACTGCATACCATCACTTTTTGGATAAGACATACATAACAAAAAAAAAAAACAGAGAGAGAAAGGTGACAGGACCAAAGCAATAATGGTGTGGAGCCATATCATTGCCTGCCAATCTGCCCTGGCCAGTTCATCATGCTCCCTTCTATAAATTAATTCATCATTTCAATCCCACCCTACACCACATTTCTGATCTGGAATCGAGAGAATGAAATTAAACTAGACATAAAATTAATATGTAATTATATTTAAATGTGATATTAATTTAATATTTTTTATCAAACTTTAGACAGACTATTCAATTTTTTTTACTTGTATATATTCTTGAAATGATTCTTGTCTAATAAAGTAAACCGACACCACATGCATTTTATTAAAGGTCGATTGATTTAAGAAAAAAAATTCCGAGTGTTATAAAAAAGACATACTAAACGTGTCGTTTGTTTAATTTAATTTTAATACAAATTAGAAAATGTAAACATGCCCAAATAATAAAAAAGTCGTAGGTAAGAATTAGATCCAATTTTACTAAGAATTAAATATACGGAGAAAATACACAATAATTTTAAACTGTTACTCGATCAAATCAGTAAGCTTATTGAGTAGTTTTCATACCTTAAGTTCAGAAAGCAATTGGCAAATGTTCCAGTCCTGGAACTGAAGCAACAAAACTAAACCCCTGCGTGGATTAAAAAGGAACAAAGTAGATTCACCAACTTCCACTAGAAATTCATAGAATATAAGTTGATTTTTCAATAGCCATTAATATATTAATCTGCCCCTGTGAAGCATCATGGCAATTAGGAAATGCTGAAATTCCCCTGCAGTGGAGTTTCTTAGGCAGGAACCCCTAATCAGCTTTCACAGGTGCAGGTTATTCACTTGATAAATGATAAGTCAGCAGTTTAAGAAAAAAATATATCGAAACAGACAAATAACATGGTAGAACTAAAGGGTATCAGTCAACATCAGTCCCGCAGGGTCTCATATATCCTAACTAGTCACCTAAAAACACGACTCTCTTGCGTAGCTGCTCAGTTTGCACGCTCTCTGAGGACTTCAAGATCCATCTCTGTTGGGTCTGTTGCCTGAATCTCGTAATGGATGCCCTGTAGTTCCCTTCTGAACCTGTCCTTGGATGTTGCATAAAGCATCTTAGAGCGAATGCGGGATACTGAAGGAGACCTGTAAAATAATCCCTTCGTAAACCGTAAAGCAGAAGAATAAAAGCAACAAAAGATGTACCAAAATGTTTGAGAGAAACTTCCTCTGATTTAGTCCAACAGCAATAAATAGAATGTAAATTTTATCTGCAAGTGTCAGATAAGCTAGTTGAAAGAAACTGTGAGTCATACTTTGACACCGGCCAGACAATTCTTTCAAGGCCGTCTATCTTGCAATCATAGTCAATCAATAAAATAATCGAAACACCTAAAAATATTTATCAACACAAAATTAAAGATATAAAAAACTATCACATTCGTTTAGTGAGAATGACAGAACATAAATTAACTACTGGAAACATTGGGAAAAACAACTAAGCGAAAAAAAGAAGTCACAGAGCTGACAAAGCAACATACAGTATGTTACTAATGGATAAGTCTAGCAGTTGAGAAAAAATAAATTCTGTCCCCAGTTCAAAGAGGTATTAATTAAAGTTCAATTTTGCTTGAAAATATGTAGACAGTTCCATTACAGGTTACCCCCTACTCCATTTAAAAATATGATGATATATACCCCAATAATAAGTTTTCGTCGACTAGCACATGCCAAATATCACGTGGATCCCAAATAAAAAAGATTACAAGTTCTTCCACAGTAAAAAATAACCATAAAAAAAAACCTCTCGCGTCAATTGACGACCAGACAATTTCCGTTTATACTAAGTTTATATCACAAACAAGGAGAAACTTTATAGCTTTACCAATGTCTAAAATCCATCCCGTGACTTCAAGAAAAGAAAAATATTCCAAATTGTGTAATTCCAGTAAGTAGTCTGGGTAAAACAGTTCAGTCATTCAAACTTACTCAATATTATTTGTATACTTTTCTAGCAACATTTACGATTGGAAAAGATCTAGGTAAGTCAGTAATGATCTAAGGATAAACAATCAAAGAAAAGTATACACTAGCTTATGAGACAGCTATAAGCTACGTAATAAATTGCTCGGTATATTTTATAAAATGAAATATACAGAAACCTTTTCAAGTTTCTACACTAGAGAATGCAATAAGATATCGGACTTTGACATATATGCATAAAAATTGAGATCTAAGAACTTGTCAAACTACTTGTTCAGTCTCTGCCACTCGTATGTTTAGAGTGGGCCATAACAAGAAGAATGAAAATAGGCATTCAAAATAACAGAATATTGGTTACATTGAGAGGGTGCTGGATGTTTCCAAGTATAGTGTTACGAAGAATTGAATATGTCATAGGTGTTCCACCTTTGGGGTTGGAAATAGGAGATAGGAGCATTTTCCTCTCACATCTCTCAATAAAGAGAAGGTTAAGGAGTGAAGAGAAGGTTAAGTTTTGTATGATCCGGGGTTAGGCTCATGATTACTCGAAGACCCTTTTATTATTGGAGGGGAGTCATAGACAATCATTGTATTGCGTGTCTCGTCCGATGTGATCTTTACTTTTGTTAGACAATTAAAGATGTACGTAAGGAGTTTAGTTTGTTAGAAGAGAGAGAGTATAAATAATAAACAGAATGGGGGAGAGGGGTATCAGATATTATTTTGGGATTTAGACTGGACCTCTTGGCCAGAGGAGGAAGGGAGGCTTCCTTGGGAGAGAGATTGATACTTGTATTTTCTTTTCTACACATTACAGAGGAAATAGAAATACACATTACAGAGGAAATAGAAATACATATACATACATGTTTCTTTTATACTGAGTGTGTGTGAGCATAGAGCTGTTGTTTGGTTCCTTGAATAAAGGAACCTAACAACTTTACACTTGGCTTGGATTTTCCGTAGTTATGCCTCATCGTGGTCAAGTTCTTATCTTTGGCATGGAAATATGTTGGAGGAAAGAAAGTATGCTTGGCATATTTTCTACTATGCTGTTAATATGGTTGTTGTAACAATAAGACTTTTTCCCAAATTTTGCCCTAGGATATGATGATGGGGTTGATGGATCTCATAATGCTCAATGTCATTTCCCAGAAGAACAAAAGGGGTTTCTTTTTTGTTTTCTGATTGGTACACGGAACCTTTTACTTGTATCAGACAATGTGGTTGGTTTCGGACCTGCCTTTGATTGATATGATCTGGTTCTTTTAGAGGGTTACGCAACCCTTGTACTCATTTCAATAAAACTTCATTGGCGCATCAAGGAAAAAAATACAATCATAGTAAACGATTGGAATCATATGTAGATATACTAGAGACTTACATCACTATAGAGAATTTAAATTGTATAATCTGCTTTCATTTTACCCATAGATACCTCTTTAGATGGGCAAAGTGGCCATGATACCCTAAGACGTCTTAGGCTTTAAGTATTTATCTGTATTTCAAGATTTGAGGCAAGCTACCCAGATGCAACAGTAAAATGCTATACCCACATGCATGAAACAGTGTAAACAGAAACCAACGTGGGAATATTAGAATGAGTTAATATGATATGCAATTTCTAAAGTAGTATATGAAATCAAGAGACTAACCATGCCACGAAAAAGATTTTGCTCTTCTGGCAGTTCTCAGATGTCACAAAATCAAAGTCATAAACAGCATATCGGCAATCACTTTCAGGCAAGGATGCAGTGAAATCATCGTAGCTCTCAGCAGGGCCTCCGGTTTTCTCTACCACAACCTCTTGCTTTATCTCGTCAATTTTAAAAACCACATAGCGATGAACTTTCTTCCTCTGTAATTCCAGGAACGTGTTAACGCTATGCTCAGCAACACCCATTCCAGAAGAGGCATTTCCCTACAATGAAGCAACATATCGATTAATTCTAAATTATAGCCCCTTTCAAATTCAATGTTCCAACCATGTTACCAAAATCGATAATGATAAGGACAATGATGATGTTCTTACAGTAAAATGAATCTTAGCAGTCAGGAAAAAAAGGACAACAACCCAACAGGAGAACCAATCATATACTCCTAACAAATGTAATTCCCTCGAGCTCAGTCACAAGATCCATATGCAGTATGAGTGCAAAAATTAAATAATATTTCAAAAGTAACAAAATGCACTTACTTATTTTGCATCCAATCCCTGAATCAATTAAAAATTCTGATGCAAGCAACCCTAAAGTTAATTGCATCTCAAAGCAACTTCATGCATGGGAAAGGAACAAAATATTCAATAAACTTTCAATTGTTAGCATATGATCTAGCCTGATTTCTTGACCCCTTCCTTTGGTAAGATAGTATGTATCATCACAGTGAACCAATTGAAATTTAAGCCAATGGATAGATAAAAAACCTTCTCATTTCAATTTCTGAGTCATCCTCGTAGCGAACCCAACATAGCACTAAAAATCTAACACATACCAGGCCCAACTCAAATGCATCAAGGAGAAGTTTCGAAATACTAGAATATAGACCCAAACCAAAAGACAACATAAAGATCAATGTCGATTTGATGTCAAGTGAGTGTAACAAACTAAAAAGCATGAGATTAAACAAAGATGTAGCATTAAATTTGTAGCATCAGTAAAATTGGACCTAGACAGCGCAAAAATAAATAAAAGTTCAACAAATCAAGTGATAACAACACAGGCAAAATAAGGAAAATAAACAAGAAAGTAAAAGTGTTAATTAAAAGATATAGAGAGAGAGAGAGAGGCGAAAAGATGAAAGGAAGAGCTTACCCCTCCCCCTCCTACTCTGAAAGCCATGGGTACAGTGAGATAAAAGATGTGTTTTGCGCAGCGAGAGAAAGGTAAGAGAAATTGTGTGGAGAGGAGAGAAAAATAGTGAAGAAAATTATCGAACGCAAAAAAAGGTATTTATTCTCTTCACTCAAGAAAGGTAAAGTAAAACCAAAGCAAAGGGAAAACCTCCACAAAAGAGAAACGCAAATACTTTTACAAAGTTGCAAAAGCCCCCTTCAGTTTACAATTTCCAAAGCTCTTTTTTGCAATTTAGTCTAAAGTTTGAATTACGAAATAATGCCATATAAAGATTTAAATATAGTTTTATTTCTTTAATCTAATACAATTATTTTTTTTACTTTTTAAATAAAAAATATGCAAATTAGTCTTTAAAAAATATGACGATATTTTTGGAATCATTCTAATATTCTAATATAATCCTTTATCTTAATAAATAACATTTTTCTAGTATGCTGTTAATTTATTATTGGTAAAATATTGGCCTAACTCTTTTCATTTAGGTGATCCTGTGTGATGAAATTACCTACCCACTCTATTGACTAATTAGTCTATCATATTTTTAATTGTACATTTGCAATTTAATCTATCAAATTAGTAACTACTTTAATCTTTTAAAGCGTTTTTTTATTTAATTATTTCTTCTATTCAACTACCACGCTAAACTAAATGAAAACGTTTATTGTTTTCTCCTAGTCGACGCAAGTACACTTGAACGGATCTCATAAAAATTCGTCTTTTTTTTGCTTGACTAAAATTTATTCTTTATATTTGTAATTTTATTTTTTGGATTTTATTTTATACAATTTTAAGTCCTTAACTTTTAATTATTCGTAGTTTTCTTTTTAAATATCCATAATTTCTTATTATTTGGACCTTACACGTAAAAATGGAAACTAAAAGAATTCCTCATCCTCCGATTCTTTTTTTCTAAAGGATTGGAAAGATAACAACAAATTTTAAAGTTCTTCAATGTATTTTTAAAAAATTGAACAAATTTAAGGAAAATTAAAAATTATAAGATTAAAATTGCTCAAAAAAATCAGGTTTCAAAATTATAGATAACTAAAAACTAAGACACTAAAATTGTGGAAACAATTAAAAATTAAAATTATAGATTTTGTAAAATATATGGATAAAAAAAACATTGATAGATCGTCTCGAGTTAATATTTAAATTCAAAAGGGACAAAATTACAATTAAGTCTGTTTTTTTATAATTTTCAATTGAATTAATAAACTAAAAAAATCTTATGTTATACTATATTATAAAAGAAAAGAAGTTTAAAAAAAAAAGCCTTTGTCGCCTAAAACTAAGCTTATGTTTTTGTAAATACTTTAAATTAAATAAATTATTGAACATAAAAAGTAACAACAATATAATGTCTATAATTAATAATTGAAAATATATCACATTTACAAAAGAGACTTCCAATTGTCACACACAACTATTTTTGTTATAATTTGATTACTTAATACATTCAATAAATATTATAGTTGTTAAAATGGGTCACAACTCGCGGGCCAATCTGGCCTTTTACAGGTTTAAGTCGGGTTGGGTTTGAAAAAATTGTATTATTTTTATGTAGGTCAGATTTTAATCTGGCTCATTTAAACTCGGCTTATGCAGGCTGAACTCGTGGTGTCCCAGATTAGCCTACCAACCCACCTACCTAATTTATTTTATTAAAATTTAATTTTAATTTTATAAAAACATATTTATTTTTTTTTCTTGAAAAAATTATTTAAGTTCCTTACTTTCAAAATTAATTAAACACTCATGTTGGAAGTGAAATTTGTTTAGATTTGAATTATAGAAAGTTTGTAATTTTTTTTATTTAAAAAAATCGTAATTAAGTGAGTCAGTGAGCCAACCAATTTACCTACCAACCCGTGGTGGATCGAACCGGGTTCGAATTTTTCTAGCTCGCTAATAAATGAGCTGGATTGGGTTGACTGATCAACCCGTGGTAGACCGGATCGAATAGGGTCGGATGACCCATTGATAGACCGGATCGAACGGTAAATTTATCTTGAAAAAAGTTATTGAATTTTAGAGTATATTATAAATTAATTAAGAAATGGTTATAAAAAACGTCTCTAGCATTAAATGTAACAAGCCATATTTAATAAGCTACTTTAACAACATTTTTATAACTTAAGATATTAATATAAGATTTTTTCACAGTTTAATATTAGCAAATTATTATAAGAAAAGCTCTAGTATTAAATGTAACAACATATTTAATAATAGTTACTTGAACAACATTTGTACAAATTAAAATGTTAATATAACTATGTTTTACAACTTACAAAATATGCTAACTTTCCCTTTAAAAATTAATTTGTATACATATATACTTTATAATTTGTCTATAATATATATTATACTACAGTAGATCATAGAGTCCTTATAAGACTATATATAATGTTTCTAACAATATGAAGTTTCACTCTAACATCTTTTTTCTCTAGAATTGAAACAACTCTATTTTATATATAGATACCAAACTTATAAATCTTTAGTAAATCAATGAGGGTAAGTGTTTTAAAATATTTCTTATATGTTTACTCATTTAATAATTTAAATTGTAAATTATAATTTTTATAAATAGAATATATCGTTTGAATTATTACATAATATTTTTTATATATTATTATTTAACGTGTATATCTATTGCATAGGTTTTATCTAATTTTTTTTCTCTCATTTCTCATTGATACGTTTGGTCTTGTTTTTCTATTTTTCTGAACTTACTCTTCATTTTAGTTCCATTTTCTTATAATTTATTGGCTTTGTTTTTAGTGAGATTTTCACTAATTTGCAAACAAGAGATTTTTTCACCTTAGATATTTTTCTACTCAAACAACATTTGTCCAGTTACTTATAATTTGTCTTTGTTGTTTTGTTTGATATGATTTAAAGTCTAGTTATTCATGATTACTTTATTTATAATGGATTCGATTTGAAGTCTAGTTGATATCTTAACAATTTTTTTATAAATAATTCTTTTACAACAGTCATATGTTATTATATTCTATCAGTTCATTTGAATTTATTTTTAAAAAAATATTTGAAACGATCATAAGAAACCACGTGTATGTTGTCAAAATATTGTCAAAATAAAGTTTTTTAGAAAATATTTTTCTTTGTAATATGCATAGGTTTTGTAATTTTGCATAAAGTGAGATGATCAAGGATGCTAATATTGGAATGACCAAATTACCTTAATGAAAATCACATATTTATGTCCATGATAGTCAAGGAATAAGGTGGTTTAAATTATAAGGCGGTTTATATTGGATTTGTAGTTATATAATAGATTTTTTGAATGTGGAATTGATTTTGGACTTTAGTATGACAAAGGAAACCAATTATAGAACCGATTTCCAAGAGAAGGTAAAAAAAAAATCTAATTTGACTCATCTTTAAAAAAAATTATAGCTTAGGTTGCTAGAAAAACTAGATGTAGATTTGTTATAATTAAATCATTATAAAATTGTGTGTCTTGTGTTTTTTATCTAATATCTTTCTTTGTGATTGATTAGGACTTTAACAATGCATTTCACACTAATTAATCTTATTAAATAATTCATAAAATTTCATTTAAACAGTTTTTGAACACACACACAGGCACAGACACACACACAGACACACACGCACACACCCACACCCACACCCACCCACACACACGCACACGCACACACAGACACGCACATGCACACGCACACACCCACACACACACACACGTACACAAACACACACAGACACACACACGCACACACGCACATGTTATTTTTTACATACTTTAAAAAGTATAATATTTGTAGTCCTTTTTTATACAAAATTTAATTTTTGTTTTTGTCTCAATCATTTTTGTTTTTAAACTTTATTAATGAATTAATGCAGTAACAGTGATAAAATAGAAATTTGTTGATGTGATAAAAAGTGCTATCATGTATATTCATGTGCTGATATGGACACATAAATATAACTACATACACACATGATAATTCTATTTGTGCTATCTATAAATTTTGTTTGATGAGAATGACTACATTTATTAATTTTTAAGTTTTGGATATAATCAAAATATAATTTTACATTTATGTACTAAAAAATACTTAGCTCCAAAACTTTCTATCATATTCTTTTTCTTTATATTTCTAAGTACATTTTTTTTATTAGTATTCATCTGCTAATATTTCTTGATTTAAGTACATTTTTCTTTATATTTCTGGATTAATTAATATTTAAAAGACCAATTTTTTTAACTTCAAGAAGAAACTATAAATAAATCTAATTCCTTAAATGAACCGGTTTCGATCACACCTTGCAACACAAGTTTGAACCAACTTTATAAAGTCAAGAATCAAAAGCATTTACTCTAATTCCTGTCATAACTTTAGTAAACCATTATATTCATAATCACGATTAAAGTTTCCACAGTAGCTAACAAATAAAAACTACAATTTTTTTTTTCATATTTAAAATTGGCCAAAAAAGAATATCCCACATAAACCCTTCAGGTCAATAATAATTGATTTTTTTATTATTATCAATATTCTCAAAACTCAACCAACCTAGTAGTGGTAAGTTTCGCAGACAATACCGACCCTAAGAAACAGCCAAGGAAAAAGTATAGTAATAATATTCTTAGTTCTATATCTATTGAGAAATTAGTGCCAGTGATAATCGTAATTGGGAATGGGGAATGTATCATGAAGGTCATAATCAACGATCAAATTGGAATATTAACGTGTAATTTCGATGAAAATATCAATAGTTATCAATGTATACATATCACTGTTTTTCAATATTATCATAATAATCGTTCATTGTCATAATTATCCCATGATGGGTATTTATGTCAGTATCACGACAAAAGACACCACTACCATAATGCTTATAATAAAGATGATAGATGGTTAATGATAAAAAAGGATGCTCATGATGATGAAGTATAATGATATAGGTGGTGATGAAAATAGATAAATATATTATATATTCTTGCTTTGGCCATTAACATTCTCATTACAACCATTAACAAACCAGTCACCGTAACAACAAATAAAATTATAATGATGTTTACGTATAATTACTATCTCGATTGTCGTCTTCTTTATACTTTTATTTATTTATTTATTATTACTATTATTATACTAAGAATTTTATGTGATTAAATGAGTGCGTGAAATTAACTAACATACAGTAAGTGCATTTAATTATGTGTTTAATCTTAATTAATATAATGTGTGTGATGGTTGTGGTTGATCTTAGATATGAAGGGGTAAATACAATAATTCTAAGGATTAAATGTAAGATATAAGTTGGATCTTGGAATTTAGGGCTCATTTTAAAACGGATTTCAAACGCACAAGACTTTGACTTCAGAATGATAACAGGTGCGGATAGAAAAACAAATATAATAAAAAAATTATCATCTGCATTCTCATCCATACGTTTCTCTCTGAGTTTCCTCCCCTTCATCCTTGTTCAACTTATCATGTTCTTATTTTCTTCGAAATCATAAAGCTTAGTTCTTTTCCCCTTCTTGGTGGACAAAAAATTAAAATTGTGGAATTTAATTTATAATTATATAAATTTATATTACTTTAAGTATATTAAAATAAATTTATTTCAAATTTAAATTAATATTTTTAAATTTTAAGTCCAATCTATTTAATTGGATTTTGATTAAAATTTGGTAGTTTGTTGAATGGTGGGATTTTGAGTAGTTTAATGCTGTTATACTTATTTGGATGGAAATCGAAAATTTTGTTTAGGTGTTTTTTGAACTACATTTAGAGGCCTTATTTAATGGTCGTATGTTAGAAGTTTAAGGAAATAATATTTCAGCATGTATATAATAATATTTGGAATTGATTTGAAAAAGGTTTAAATTGTGTAATAAAGTTAACCTTTAAATTAAAATGAATTAAATCATGAGATAAATTTTTGGGTGAAAACGTAGAGTTTAGCATATTAGTTTCATAGTTCATTAAATATGGTGGTGATATGCACATGAGAGTCCAATTTTATGAATTTCTCTAAAAAAAGATTTAGTTTTGTTTAATAGTAGCGTACTTCTAAGGATGTTACTTAATTTTAAAATAATTTTATAAATTTACTATGGTTGTTAATCATTTTGTCTTTGTGTAGGCTAAATAAAAGGATGAGGTGAGATGATTTGATGTGAAACTAAGGTGATTAATGTTATATAGTTATTATATAAGGTTAATATTATAATTATTGGAGTACAATATTATCTTGTTATCTACTTATAATACTTTAATATGACTAGAGATTAATTTAGATATTATTATTTTTAGTTAAAATTGTGATAGTTAAGGTTAGAAATGAATTTAGATTTTAATTCAAAAATTAATTATAAATTAGTATTTATGGTGATTTTTTTTCTCTAAAATTGTTTATTATTTAATTATTTTATTGTAGGACTTGAATCATATAAATAAATATGCTAGCCAAGCGAAAATGATTGAAAGTTATTATTTGCTCAAGTAATTACACAAAGTCTATAATGTTTTAATAGCTACCAACATGATAATTTGAATTACTAATTGGAATAAAAATTTAAAAGCAAATATGATATTCTTATACTCTATTATAGATTACCCAATGTTAATTTCATATCTAAATATTCAACACAATCTTTTAAAATTTTTTTACTTTCAATCTTTGGTAGCATTTTTTTTACTTTATGTATTTGCATAAGTTATATATTATGATCGATTAATTTACCAATTGTTTTTAAAAGTTATATTTAGTGTGATTTTAGTGTTATATTTATTAAGGTTTGTGAACTATTTATACCATACTATTTTCATATTAAATACCTAATTATATGAAGTCCTGTATTATTTTTCTTCTAAATAATAATAATAATAATAAATAGTATTATTACAGCTATTATCGTAGTTGTGGCTGCTATCACGATCAGAGTGTGGAGCTAGAGAAATATTTGGTAAGGTGACAACTATGTATTTGGGCAGCAATATGTTTTGGTCTAAAACTTAGAAAGCAAATCGAGCAACGTAAGCATAAATAAAGATGTTGAATAAGGTGTAAGAAACCAAATTGAATTTTTGGACACTATTAAAAAATCAGCACTATCCCCAAGCACGTCATGTCAAGATGCAGCTATTAGCTACATAGCCTTTTCAAAACATAATACCAATATTATTCCTTTTTAATAATTTTATTTTCCCATATGTTTTTCTCTCTTCCACTGTGCATGTTCATTTTTTCTTTTTCAGTCTTTAACATATTCTTTTTCCAGTATGATACTGATTTATAAAATAAATTATTTCTACTCTTTTAAATATCATGGATAGGACTTCCTCAGTTCTTTCGGTCGAGTAAAAGTTTTGAACAAAGTCAACTACGTTTTAAAATAATATTATTTTATCATCAATTAGTTAGAAATAACTTTAATAATGGTGCTAAAATATTATTATAAACTTTATTATTTTAATAATATGAAAAATTATGTTTAGATAAGATTATAATACATACTCGAAATCATCTTAATTATATATCCGAAATCATCTTTCCAAAATCATAAACTTTGAGTGTATAGTATTCTTCTAAATTATTTTGTGTATAATTAGATCTCTTGAGACAACATCGCATCACATTGATAATGATAATGTACTGACAATTGATAGTAATCAAAGAAGTTAAGAGTTAAAACATATTAGTTGAATATTAAGTTAACAAAGGTGATTATTTATGTGACTGATTATTTATGTGATTGATGTACCTACTCAAGCAAAAAGTTCAAAAGCCTAATATAAATAACATTGTTCACAAAATAATTAAGATACATGTTTATTATTACAATATTTATTATCATTTGACACACATCTTTTACCTTGAGCGTCAAAGTTTCTTTTTGCAGGCACACCAACTTTCAGTCTAAGAAGGAGCATTTTATATTGGAAGATGACAATATCATTTTGAAGGTTCTTTTGAGTTTTCTTGTAACGTATTAAATATATCCTATTAAAAATTATTTTGGAATATAAAGAGTTTTATGTAATATATCCTATAAAAGGATACACTTCTAACCATCAATCTTGCCGGTTATGAGCACTCCAATATTTTGATCTTATTAGGTTGACATGTAACCATTGATCCCATGAATTATCACCCACATTTTTATCTTTCTTGAGTGAGACATCAATATATTTCTTTAAGTGAATATTATAACAATCCTTCCATGATTTCTCATTAGGAGAGAAAAGTTTTTCTGAGTTCTTTACAATGTGTATTAATCTTGTAAAAACAATAACAATTTACAAGTATTTAGTTGTAATATTTTAATTCTATCTATGCAATTTTTTTAATTATGTTATTATCATTATTATTAGATAACCTAAATATTTTATTATTTGAAATTTCTAATATAGTATATAAGAAAAGTAATATTAAATAACTATTTAATAGATAAAAATATATAAAAAATTTATAAAAAGAAGAATAGATAAATCTAAGTAATAGGTGAGGTTTATCCTTCTCAAGGCTTATCTATGTGTAATGAAGAGTTCAAAAACAAAGATGGGTTAGAACCAAGTTATACCAAATCAAAAGAGTGCCAAGAGAGGTATAATATGAAATAGCGATAGATTCGAATGATAATGTAATTATTTCATATTATATATATATATATATATATATGATATGCTTGGTCGGATGTCTCTGATATTATTGTATCTATTATTTTTATTTATTCCTAATTAATATCTTAGTGGAAGGCTTCTAACCTTTTTAAAATTATTTTTTGTAATTTATAAATATACTTCTGGAGTGCTAAACCTTTTTTTATACTCTGTTACTATGATCTCATAGCTGCACCGGAACATAAAGGTGTTAGAGAGTCGGTCACCGATGATACCTTTCAGTCAATGAACCGATCCGTCCC
>NW_025904789.1:0-25879 GCF_018835915.1 Vigna umbellata | reverse complement strand
ATTAAGGTTTAATTGCTTCCTTTGTCCCCAGTTTGGTTGAATTGTGTCAAATTCATCCTCATTTTTAAAAAAGTTTCATTTTCGTCCTCACGTGGTGTAAAAGTGTCAATTGAATCCAAACATTGAAAAAATGTGTGTCAATGTAGTCATCTCCGTTAAATACACACTAACGGTGTTAAGTGACTGATTATTTGGCACTAGAGAATTAAAACGTGGCAAAAGAAAGGTTTACGTGGATGCCCAATAAACGTAATCTTCCAACGAAGTTCCAAAGCAGTTTCTTCGTGAAACATCTCAAACAGCCAGTGCCAGCAAAACCTCGTTCATTTCAAGTGCAAACCCCTTTCCAGATTCTTCCAGCCACGGCGTTTTTCTTTTGCAAGAATCTGGAAAGGGGTTTTCAAAAAAGCTATTCTTGCCCAATTAAATTTATTTTTTTAATTTCTTTTACGTTTCAGAATCTAAACCCTTCCATTTCTCTCCCTCCCCATCTCTCACGCGGTTTCTCCCCTTCCCATCTCCACACCAATAATTTGCTTCTCAATCTCTCATCCAGTCAGCAACGACGACCTCTGGCGGTTCACCGGCAGCGATGCGTTGATGGAATAGTGCTAACCAACTTTCGTTTTCCAGCGTTGAAGGAATGGCTTTTGAAGTTGCGATTTTGTGATTGGGGTTTCTGATTTGGATAATTTCGTGTGTTCTTTTTGGGGTTAGGGTTTCGAATTGGGGATTTGGGAATCTAAAAATAAATTTTCAAGTGCAAACCCCTTTCCAGATTCTTCCAGCCACGGCGTTTTTCTTTTCAGGTCCGGCTATGATCCTTTCAAGTGCATCAGATATCTCATCTTTACTGATTTCCTTGAGGTCACGCCTGGCTGCAAGAATAGCTGCTTCATTCATCAAATTCTGCAAACCCCTTTCCAGATCCCCTTTCAACCTCTCTACAACAATCCCCCAATTAAGATCGTGCTGAGCACGATAGTCTTAGTGAAACTAATGCCGGAAATCGAACAGGCGGCGGCGGAGAGCACCGTTTTGTTTGAAAAATACGAGGTGGGAAGGCTCCTAGGATGCGGCGCGTTCGCGAAGGTGTACCACGCCCGTAACACCAGCACGGGGCAAAGCGTGGCAGTGAAAGCGGAAGATTACGTTTATTGGGCATCCACGTAAACCTTTCTTTTGCCACGTTTTAATTCTCTAGTGCCAAATAATCAGCCACTTAACACCGTTAGTGTGTATTTAACGGAGATGACTACATTGACACAAATTTTTTCAATGTTTGGATTCAATTGACACTTTTACACAACGTGAGGACAAAAATGAAACTTTTTTAAAAATGAGGATGAATTTGACACAATTCAACCAAACTGGGGACAAAGGAAGCAATTAAACCTTAAATAAAACATTAATAAAATTACGAAGTGAATAAAAATTAAATGAAAACATGTTGTTACGAATATTTCAATGTAATGTGATTAACTAATAAATAGTTTAGTGGATAGAGAAAACAACGTGGCATTCTATACAATATTAGCATATAGAAATAAATCAATGCAATTTGGTTGGCAAATGACAATGAATGTGTGCGAAATTTGTCGTTATACTCTTTCACCACTCCCAAGTCTCACTAGTATATGCATGTAACATTTATTTTTCTTTTCTCTTTGTGTATGCGTGAGAGAAAGAGAGAGAGAGAGAAAGAAAGAAAGGAAACCTCTTTCGCGGAAACTGCTAAATGGTTTGAATATGGAAATTTGTTTTTCCTATTGTTGGACCATTCTGGTCATGGCGTGCGGAGTATCCAAGGATAAATAGCCAGCGAGAGTCTTTGGAAACGAAGTTGAAGGAGAGAGAAAAGAACTAGTTTGCTAGTGAGACTAGCACATACTATAGTACTACTCTACTACTCCATCAATTTCTTCATCTTCCCTTTTATATTATTGCCATCAAAACAATACCACAAACATGGTCCGAGCTCCTTGTTGTGAAAAGATGGGATTGAAGAAGGGTCCTTGGGCTCCCGAGGAAGATCAAATCCTCACTTCTTACATCCAAAAACATGGCCATGGCAATTGGCGTGCCCTCCCAAAACAAGCAGGTAAACATTATTCACCATACTTTTTTAACACTTTCTGCTTCATGCTTTACAAACCTTAATGAATGAATATATATATATATATATCTTTCCAGTTTTTTCTTCTAATTCCTATGACCATTTTGCTCAGGCCTGTTAAGATGTGGAAAAAGTTGCAGACTGCGATGGATTAACTATTTGAAGCCTGATATCAAGAGAGGGAATTTCACATCTGAAGAAGAAGAAACTATCATTAAGCTGCATGAGATGCTGGGTAACAGGTATTCATTGATCATTTCCTATCTTGGACCCATACATGACATTAATCATGCTAATTTAACTTCCCAGCAAAAAGCATATCATGACAAAAACATCATGCACATGTCTGCCATCCAATTCCTAGTTTACACGTCACGCTGCTCAATCATTTTGATCTTTTTAATTTGCTCAAATCATGATATGTGCGGTTTTTCCAAAGTTTCTCCCATGGATAAACAAGGTTGATCAAGTGGTGGGGGCCGGAGGCAATTATTGTCAACTTGGGTGAAAATTAAAATGTAATAAAGGCTGTGTTAATTAATTAGTATTTATTTCATAATGGGGAGTCGAGTATTGTGTGAGAAAATCGAGGTATACGATCCCACCTTTGACGGTGCAAGTGATCACAGAAAGAGTGTTATGATAGATATGCAATTATATATAAGTAATTAATTGCGTAAACCCAGATGTTAAAAGAAAGAGAGTATTGAAATACAAAACTATAGTCTATTAAACATCGAAACCAAAAGTGAAAAAAACAAAAAGTGGGGCTGCCATGGAAAGAATCTCTGATTAGATCTGCCACGCACGAAACAAATTGCCGTGGCAGTTTATGGCACATGCAATTATGACATGTGTTAGACGTAAATACCAATATGAGCATGAGATTCATTGTCCGTGTACTATAGAATTAGGACAACATCAATGTTTGTTGTTTACCGATTCACTAGAAAAAACAAAGTGAACGCGAATCTCGTGCAATAATTTCTCGAATATAATATTAACCGTGTTGATCCTTATTTTCAGGTGGTCGGCAATTGCAGCAAAATTGCCCGGAAGAACTGACAACGAAATAAAAAATGTGTGGCACACCAATTTGAAGAAGAGGTTGCTGAATTCAAATTCCAGAAGAGTCACAAAGCCAAAAATCAAACGTTCTGATTCCAATTCCAGCATCATAACTGAATCAGAAGCTGCCAATTTTAATTTCAGAGAAATGGATTCAACATCTGCATGCACCACTTCTAGTGATTTTTCATCGGTCACAGTTGGTGAAAGCAAAAATATCAAGTGTGAAGACATAGAGTCTCTAGAGACAATGCCCGTGATTGACGAGAGTTTTTGGTCAGAACCTGCAATTGATGAAGCACCCTCCATGTCATCACAATCCATGACAATCTCAAATCAGATGCCATTTCAATACCCTTTTACTAACTATGAGGAAACTTTCCCGCAGAGTCATGCTTATGATTCAAACTTTGATGACGGCATGGATTTCTGGTATGACATATTCACCAGGACTGCCGATTCCACAGAATTGCCAGAGTTCTGAAATTTTCAAATGTCACGTTCGAAGAGGGTATTATTAAATTTACCGGATAATACTTTCAAATGAAAGGGTAACTTCAATTTGACCGTTGCAACAAAAGGGTACCATAATTTCGGCTGTGGGGACGCCATTATCGCCAGCTGCAAGATCTTGGAGTCATCCATTGACAAAGAAACCAGCCAGAGTAATGGGAAAGGCTAATGTTCTGTAATGTATGTACACATGTAATCTACTTGTCAAACACTGACTCTACTTTTTTTAGTGGAAAACACCAATCTTCTAACATTTTTGTATTTTACGAATTAGTGTTTAATCAGGCTAGAGCTTTTTGATTGTAATATCAATAAATGATGTCCTAAACGTTATTATTCAAAAATCCATGCCCCTTGTTGAGTTTTACTGTCCATTTTAAGACTTTTCTGGTATCATGATTATGCATGAAAGAATAATTTACACTCAGATGAAAGATCAAATTTTGGAAAAGTCTATGGTGAATTTGGTTCTTTTGCAACTTGCAAGTGATTTATTAGACGACGGAAAATAAAATTTTTGGTTGCCAAGGTAACTGTTCATGGGGACATGTGGGTGTGGTAATGGGATAGTGGCGGTACATTTTGGACCAAACATTTCAACGTTCAAAATGCAATTAGATATTATTTTAGTATAAAACTATATCATAATTTGTGTTAAAGAAATCTGATCATAATTTGTGTTAAAGAAATCTGATCATAATTTAGTAAATTGCACATATACTAACAAAGCTTTGGGTCAAATGCTCAGTGGTGTAAGAAAAGGAGAAAACCTATTAACTTAAGATCTAATCTAACTTTTATAATTTTTTTATAGGTCAATTAAGTGATTAATATAAATATAAGACATTGTGGGGTCGTTCCAAGAGAGAGAAAAATGAATACATACATAGTAAACTTGGTTAAGAAACTATAAGTTTCTTTCACATTTACAGTGTGTTTGTTTTGGCATATTTATCTACTAATCACTCAAATGAAAGGAAGAATTTTAATAAAATCATTTTTAATAAACTCCTAATTTGGGAATCCTTACTCTTGTCTACCATAATAGGATAAAGTTGTTTGAAACCTCTATTTTTAACTTGATTATTAAAATAATTATCAATTGTAATATCGCTAACGATAGTCTTTCTAAAATATTTATTGAGGAAATTAAAAAACAATAAGTTATATAAACTCATAAAATATTATAATACCATCTCTAAATGAAAGCTTTGTAATAATAATATATGTATATATTTTTTTCTTTACTTATTTTTACTTAAAATTCCATCTGAAACTTGAGATCCTAATAGAAAGGTACCCTAAAAAATGTTATGAAGTAGAAAGAAAAATTATTTTGTTTGTATTAAAGTATATAAAGAAAGGAAAACACTATAAAAAGAGATATAAAAGTCCCTAAGTGTCCCACCCATATGATAAATATGTATCCCTCCAAAACCAAGAAAAACTATAACCGCCCCATGAACCCAATTCACCTACCTAAAATATATGTAATTCAATACTCAAACTAAATCCTTAATATGCTTGTGCAAAGGTTGGCCATGAAATTCTTTTCCTGAAGAACAGTGATACCACCTAAGTCTCTGTATTCTCTTTTTTCAAGTTTGTGATTAGGTCCATAGAAAATGTCTCTTCTCACCTTTCCCAACCAAGTTAAGCGTATTTTATTGGACAAGCGTCATTTCTTTCTAGTAAGGACCAACTACACCTTTAGAAGACTTCTAAATTTGTTGCTTTGAGAATATATATATAACAAATTCAGAATCGATTCTATTTATTTTTAACTTTGATTTTAATCGTATTCAACCATGGTTACTTTGCAAATTAAATGATAATTTTGTATTTTCATGCCTACCATTAAAATGGGTTAAGAAACTCGTTGGAACATCCTCTGCGAAGATTTTCTACAGTCTCATTTTCTTTTGTTGTAGACTATAAAATAATTTTACTCAAATTAGATAAAACTGTTATCAGTGACACATTTATTCTTTTAAGTATTTTTTACAATTAAGTATCCGATATTTAAATTTTAGACCTCCAAAGTTGATTCACACACTCCATAATAACCACATAATTCCCTAACTTTTTTTTTTTTATTATTAGTAGTAGTGTGTATATTTCACTTCATGAGTGCTAGCGTGCTAATTAACCTCAACATGTACATCTTCAAGTCTATGCAAAGAGGAGTTTTGTAAAAGTAGATTCTATTTATTTAATTTGGAGAGACTGATTTAGTTATCTACTCATCTACATTGAAAAGGTTATGATAAGAAATTCTATTTATTGTCTAGTTTGACAGTTGCCAAGACCAATAATATTTATAAATTTTTTTATCAGTCAATAATATTTATAGCAATCTAAGTTTTCTACAAAGAAGTGGTCTAGTGAAGGTAGATTAATTTTAAAGTTGTGCGACACCTACTATTGTTTATCTTCATTTCACTGTTTAAGAAATATATATAGTCACTCTCTCAGTGGAAAACTAATGATCTTTGAACTAAAAAATTTGAATTAACTTGTTCTCACTCCATAAACTATATGTGCAATTCATTGAATGTATCATCTGGCGTATTTAGCTTTTTCCAGGTGTGTGGAAAATCTGTTGTTCAATTAAAAAATTATAACCAGTTTCATCAGTGCGATCTTTTAGGCTTTTGTATAAAGAAGATAAGGTGCATTATTATGTTAACTTTTAAAGAAGACTTAAAAATGACTTCGTAACACTGTAGATTGGTCCCTCCCCTTATGTTGTACTTAAGAAACATGCAACCCATTCAGTCAACTGAGGCAATTTAAAGTAACTGGGAAGGAAAATTTGAAGGAAGAAATCAAGTCAAGAACATTTTTTTACGGTGGAATAATGATATTTTGATAATATTTTAATATTATTTACGTGTCATTATGTGATTGACCTATATTGATATTTATGATTATTATTATTGATTGTAAAGTAATTTTGGACTAATCACAAAATAAACTATTAAAATATTATAAAAAAATGTTGTGAAAGTATATTATCTTTTACGGTTTAATTTTCAAAAGCTACACACTATTCCTTAATTGTTTATCTGGTCAAACCCTACAAGATAAGTTTTGACCACATATATATGGGCATTTAAGAGAAACCATAACCTAAACTGTAACTGTGCATTAATTGAACAAATAGTGTAACCTCATTGAAGTTTTTATAACATTAGTGAGAGTAAAAATAGTGCTACTAAACCTTTTTATCATCACTGCTCAACTTTGAAATAAAAGGCTGCGCACTCAGTCATGATTTCTGGAAAGAAAGTTGCTTTGTATAAAAATTAATGTGTTCTGTGGCGCACTCTTTCCAAGTCTTGCTGGTTAATTTCTTCAAATTTTCCCAGTCAAAAACCTGCTGCTTCTTGCTTCTTCCCACTCCTCATGCTCATCGTTATTTTTCCAAAATAACTCTTCCCATTTCCTTTCGATATTATTGAACAGCCCCCCTCAAATCCCTTCTAATTAATGTTAGATTAGGTCATAATTTAAGGAATATGCCACGTCAAAAAATGAATGCAAAACTTATCTATATATATATATATATATATATATATATATATATATATATATTGGTTTTTTTAGGTTTTTATTTCCAAAACCATTGCTTTTGTTAAAATTGAGTCTTTATTAAAATATATATGCCAACTTTAATTGAGAAGTGATATCAACTATATATATTTATTGTAACATGATATGTCTAACTTGACATGGAATCCAACTGTAATGGAGTCAAGGTTAAAATAAACTAAAACCACAAGAAAAAAAGTTATGTTAATGTAGAAAGTCCAATAAGAAAGTATGTAGGAAGACTTTTTTTTTTTTGGATTGGGACCATTAGAGATCTTGCTTTCTTTCCGTCTATACTAATAGCTTTCTCACCATTCAGCACAGTGACTACTGTTACCTTAATACCTTCTCTACTTTCAACCAACAACAAATAGTGTTAAAACGGTAGTAATCATCTACACCTATTGGATAATGATAATATAATTTAAATCTTTGTTTGTCGAATTAATCTGAAAATATGTTTGACAAGTGAGAGAAGAGCTTAGATCGATCCTCACAGATGAAATATTTAAAATTCCGTAAATTACACGGGATGAATACTATATAAATCTCCACATGAAATTATGAGAATATATATAATCAGGAATGGTTAATGTTTTTCAAGATTAATCACACATTTTTACTATCTTTTTTTTTTCTTTCAAGTTACTTCAGTTTTCAACTTCTCTAAATATTCATAATGATTAATTATTCAAACTTTCTAAGATGTGTATGCAGAAAATATTTTGATCTTTAAATTAGTACTTATCTAAATATATGTTATAGTGAATGTTGTAATTATTAAACCCAATTTACTTAGATATTTGATTACTTGTAATAGATTTTTATTTACTAAAAACCTAATAACAAAGTATAAATGTTATTTAATTTATTCAGGATTTATCTTTACTTAATCATATTTAGGTTGGTTAATCATGTTAAATGGTCGACTCTATTCTTTCAATCAGACATTCATCAGAATGACTAAATCACCTAATCGATGTTAGGTTAATTAACTACTTTTTTATGTTTGACCTAAAATTCATACTATACAATTAAGAAAAGAAAAGGGATTGCAAAAGTTAAATTCATCTTCTGTGTACGATGTACAAGATAAGCTATTTATCTTCTAATGGAGAATTGATGGAAAGATATTAAAGTGGAACAGAGGAGACTTGGATATGACTTTTGTATGTAACTTTTGTTGACTTGAAAAAAAATTATATTCCATAGAAGTTTCATAGAATATACTTCGAAAAAAAAGAAGATATTTATATAGTTTATGTTTGCACTGTAGAGAACATGATTGATGGAGACTACTAATCACTTATGAGACTATAATTTCCTTATCAGCATAGATGGTATATTTACATCAAGTTCAGGTCTTATATATATAATTGTTTTTTTTAAATTTTATTTTAATTTACGAGTGGATGACCATTCACTAAGTAAATATAGACTGAACATGATAAATATATTTTATATCAGGCTTACGATATTTTGATAATCAATTTTTAATACACTTTTGACAACGTTAAGTGTCATGATTGATCAGTTTCAATTATTTTTTTTAATAAAAATCTGACATCGAAATGGGTTGAGGGTTAACTTTTTCATGCTTCCAAAAGTATATTTCATGTTTCTACGTTTTGGTTCACCATTGTTTTTCCATTTTCTCATTCTCCTCTTTCTCGATGTTAAGCAAAACCTTTAGCATTCTTCAACTTTGCCTCCTCTTCATCGTTCTCTCGTGGCTCCTCATTTCCTTTGGCTCCTCGTTTGCATGGGACGAACCCAAAGTTCGTTCTCTTCATTTTAGTCCTCCATTTCGTTCGGTCTCATATTCCTCATTGTGCACAATGACATTCTCCGTTGACCATGGTGGTTCAAGCAAGTAAATGGGTTTATCCATTTTCTTCATTGTGTTTTGGGTTTGGCATTGGGTTTTCGTTTTGTGTTTAATTTTTTGTTTTGTTTTCGTTTTTGGGATTGGCCTTTTCTTATTTTGGTCTTTGATGCAGTTGTGCGTTCTTATTCTTTTTCAACAAAGTATGTTTGTGCTTTAAAGAGAAGAATAAAAGGAGAAATGTAAAAGTACGCCTCGTGCAGAATCCGACATGAACACGACCTTTGTAAGCCCGGGAGGCATTACTACAACAAATCCATGTGTGCAAAGGTTTGTGATGGTCAGATCGCGAAAGCATTACAAGAACAAGCGCTCTTAGAACCCCATACATAGAAATATACGAAAACCGAGTGACTTTTGTATGAATTGTTATAGAAAGGAATACAAAATTGTACATAGATGAACAAATAAGTTTATTGTACCCGATTTTTTTAATGAAATAAAAGATGAAACTTTACTTCAATTGGTCATTGTTAATGTTAATTGAAGTTTTAATGTCTTTGTTATTGTCATTTTCAAATGTGTTGTTGTTTGGAATATGAATAAACAAAGTGGCTAATGCAATTGACTACCATCCATGAATAATGATATCACCAATTTTCATTGCATCTATGGCATGCGTTGCCTATTTTGCCTCTTGTAATCGATTACATTGAGCCTGTAAACGATTACACGAACAAAATTGTGGTTTTGTACAAAAACCTGTGTTGTAGGAGCTAGTTGTGGCCACACATGTAGCCAAAGACATTTTACTTATTTTTCATAATTCTTCAGTGGATATGAGAGTTGTTTTTAGCGTTTTATTTAAGTGTGACTAGAGGGAGAAAACTGAGGTTTAGGTCGTCCGGTGAAGAAAGACCCAATGTTGTGTCAAGGTCAAGTTGGTTCAAGTCCTGAAACAAGTGTAGGCCATTTTGTTCCTTGTAATCGATTTACAGGACCTTATAAACGATTACACAAATAAAAATCCGGTTTTGGTACAAAAACTTGTGCTGCAGAAGCCAACTGTGGGCACATAAGTAACCAAAGGCAATTTGAGTGAGATAACAGTTGTCAACTTTGACCTTTGCTGATTATTTTAATCATAACTTTCCCACAAACCTCCAAATGATGTGATTCTTTTTTTATTAGAAAATAGACTCAAAACTCTTTCTAATGACTACTAATTTGTGATTTTTGGAGATTTGAGTAGGTGCAATTAATTCTTTAAAGTTAACATTTTACACATTCATGCCACCTCTCACCTTTCCTGATTGTTTTGCTTATACCTTTCTTCACAAAACTTCAAATGAGTTGACTCTTGTTTTGTTCGAATCTAGACTCAAAGAGCTTTCAAATGACTATCAACCCATAATTTTTAGACCACTGTACTAGATGCAGTTAATTTCCCAAAAACAACGTTTTTCTAAGCTTCTTAAATGAGTTTACTTCAAGTTATTGTTTCATGTTTCTTAGTTTAGATGGAAAATTACAAATTAGTAGTCATTGGAAATATTTTGAGTTTATTTTGTAATGAAAAAAGAATCAACTCATTTGGAGTTCGGTGGAGAAAGTTAAAAGCAAAACAACCAGCAAATGTCAGAGGTGGTAAGAATATATAAAACTTTAACTTTAGGGAATTAACTGTACCTACTCATATGTCCAAAAATTACAAATTAGTAATCATTTTAAAGGTTTTTGAGTGTAGTTTCTAATAAAAAAGAATCACATTATTTGGAGGTCGGTGGAAAAAGTTATCATTCCTTGGTGGAGGACAGACTCAATGTTGGTGTCATGACCAAGTTAACATGCTCTCAACTTTGACTTTTGCTGACTATTTTAATCATAACTTTTCCCACAAACCTCCAAATAATGTGATTCTTTTTTTATTAGAAAATAGACTCAAAAATCTTTCCAATGACTACAAATTTGTAATTTTTGGACATCTGAGTAGGTACAGTTATTCCTTAAAGTTAACGCTTTATATATTCCTGCCAACTCTGACCTTTGCTAGTTGTTTTTCTCATAACTTTCTCCACCGAACTCCAAATGAGTTGATTCTTGTTTTGTTGGAATCTAGACTCAAAGACATTTCAAATTATGCCTTGGTATCAAGTGTAAGCCTTTTTGGTTATTGTAATCGATTACAGGACTTTGTAAGTGATTACAAGAACAAAAAAATCTGGTTTTGTAAAAAAACTTGTGCTGCAGGAGCCCGCTATGAACACATAAGTAGCCAAAAAAATTTACGTTATTTTTTCATATTTCTTGAATGGATGAGTGTTCTTTTTAATGTTTGAGTGTGAGTAGAGCCTAAAAATTAGGTTTTGGGCAGTCTTTGGTGGAGGAAAGACCCAATGTTGGTGTCATGACCAAGTTAACATGCTGTCAACTTTGGTCTTTGTTGGCTATTTTAATGATAATTTTTCCCACCGACCTCCATGTGATTTTTTTATTAGAAACTACACTAAAAAATCTTTCCAATGAATACTAATTTATAATTTTTGGACATCTGAGTAGGTACAATTTATTCCTTAAAGTTAACGCTTTATGTTACCAATGAGGAGCATTGGTAAATTTGAAGATAAATGATTTTGATGATGCTGCAACAAGATAGACTGTTCTAATTGTTTTAAAAGCACTTTGTAGATAATAAATGTATTAGGAAAGGCTTTAACCATGTAATACTTAGAAAAACTTGTACTTCCAGAACTGTTACGCATTTAATCGATTATTGGAAGTTATAATCGATTATCCTGAGCTTTCTGAAAAACCCTATTGTCTGGATAATCGCTTATTACTCCAAATAATCGATTATCACTGGTTCTGATGAGAACTGCCAAAGTTTCTGGAATAATCGATTATTCCTCAAGATAATCGATTATCACTAACAATAATCGATTATCTACGGCAGTTATAATTCATCTCTGCGAATTCAGAATAGTTGGCTATATAAGGTTCTTCCACAAACTCTAAGAAGATAACTCTGAGCTTTGAGAATACAGTGTGATCTGAGAGAAAGTTCTAAAAAGCTAGTTCAAGTGCTTTGCCTGTCTCGTGAATAGGAGAAGCTCGCGTTTCGGTGTGTCGATAGTCGGAGCGGTTTCTTTGCGAGTTGGCAAGGTGGTCATCTTCCGGTTCGTTCGTCGAAGGAAGGTTTTTCTTTGTTTTATTCACTCATTGTAATTTGTGTGAAACTGTTTTTAGTGAAACGTTAATCACTTTTTATAGTGATTAACAACTGGACGTAGATTCTTTTGAATCGAACCAGGATAAAATTCTGTGTTGAATTTTGCTCTCTATACTCTTTACATTTTACGCATATCAACTGTTTGATAAATTTTCTCTAAGAAAATTGTTTTTCTAAAACGAACTTATCAAACTTGATTTGTGACCGTAACACGCTTTCCAAATATTTTATTCCGCTGCGCGACTCTATAACGGTACCGATTGTTCCGACACTTTATATATTCTTGCCAACTCTGACCTTTGCTGGTTGTTTTGGCTCATAACTTTCTCCAACCGAACTCCAAATGAGTTGATTCTTATTTTGTTGGAATCTAGACTCAAAGACCTTTCAAATTATGCCTTGGTAATCAAGTGTAGGCCTTTTTGGCCGTTGTAATCGATTACAAGAACCCTGTAAACGATTACACGAACAAAAATCTGATTTTACACAAAAACTTGTGTTGTAGGAGCCAGCTGTGGGCACATAAGTAGCCAAAGACATTTTACGTAATTAAATTTGATCTTTTTTTAAGCACTTGTGTGATGTGATTCTTTTTTTAGGCACCAACACTCGATTGAATTGGATCTTTTTTTTAGGCACCAACACTCAGGCCTATCAAGGTCGCTTACGGAATCGATTTTTGTACCAAACACCCATAACCAAATAAAAGTTTCAATATATATGTCGAACAACACTAGTAGAGAACGTATGGTACTAGATCAAAATTGAAATTTTATTCATATAATATATTATCAGTACATATTACCCACATTTATAATCATGATTTTTGTTTATAAAAAACATGTACAAGTTCCAACTCGAGTGAAAGATTTCTTTCGATCGAGAGGAAGATCCGTGAGAGTGAAAGCAATGCTCCAAACAAAGTGAAAATGGTGGAGAGAGACGAAGAAGAGGGTTGCCATTGGACCTGCAGTTATAACATCAACAAAACAACAAGGGTGAGAAGATGGTTAGGGTTCGCGAAAGAAGAAAACGTCAATGCTGGAGAAGATGATTAGGGTTCACGCAGTTCTACTTACCAAAAAATACCACGACAACGATAAGGCACAATACAAATGCTGCAGAAGATGGACGTCCAAGACAACGAGAAGGTGAGTCTTTAGGGTTTAGCGAGAAGGTTAGTCTTTGAACACCAGAAAGATAAGAGAACTGAGAGATGAGAGATATGAGGGAATGCGAGAGGTGAGGCGAAAGCGAAACTGCGAAAAGCAAATGAAAGAAGAAGCGAAAGCGCGAAATGAAATTTCGTATTTTTTTCTTCTCATAATACCCTTGTCTGATCAATTGCATATTAATTTATTTTTTAAAACATCAGCAAATGGACAATCGCCACGTGGCGTTGTTAAAGAAGTGTTTTCGTTTATATTATATATATATATAATATATAGATATATATATATATATAATATATATATATATATATATATATATATATATATATATATATTTTGAAAGTTAAATTTGTCTTGACAGTACAATTTATAGGTGCAGGAAGAAAGCCCATAGGAATACTTAAAAGTCGAAGGTCTACTTCCCAATTACTTAGTCAATTAATTAATGGTTTAATGTCTCAATAGGTCCCTATTTTTGTTCAGCATTTGAAATAGGTCCCTTTATTTTTTGGCGTCTCAATTGGGTCCTTATTTTTGTTAATTTGATGGAAATAAATCCTTCCGTCAATTTCATCAAACGGCGCGTTTAATAAATGTGTGACGTGGCCTGAGGACAGTATTGACACGTGTCAATTTTATCTAGTAAGGTAGATAGTAATTTTAAAGTTGATGTTCCTAAACTGACTGGTTGGGAAAACACTATTTCACGTTCTTCACTGTGATGTTATTACATTGCATTGGAATGACAAATAGATATGCTAACAGGGAGGACCACTGGAAACAGCTTGAATTGGAGAAAGCACGTAAAACTGGGCTTTCACCAGCTGAGGTAGAAGAAAATGAGAAGGGATTAATCCTCATATACCAAATTTGTATGTCTTTGCTCCATGGTATTTAAAGCTGAGAAATCTGTAAGCGTCCCAACTTTCTATTACCTTTCTTTTTCTATTCCTCTTTTGACCCCGTAATTGTTATGCTGGTGAATGTGTATTTGAGTGGCTTTTTCCTATTTGTTTAGAGTCTTAAACGTCAGAGGAAATGAAAATCAGACTTAAATCATACAAAATGTTGATACGATAGAAGTGTCTCCAGTAGGCAGTCATCACAGCAACAACAGAGTAACACTTTAATACAATTCTGGCCAAACCAACCAACCAATAGTTGAACGGTTGAAAGATAAAAGTTTTTCCTTTTTTAATCAATCTACCTATAATTTTGGAGATAAATGTGGTTATGATTGTAGGAGGGGAAGTAATAATAACTGGCAATGTAATTGAGATAGTGGACAAGTGCAGGAAGGGAGCATGTCAAAAGTAAGTGGATTTTTTTTTTGTCTAATTTCTTTTATTCTGGTATGTCTCTGCAGTTATCTTGGAATGGTTTCTTGCTGCATGAAAACGAAATACAGTTTTTTTTTGTCTAGCTGCAATGAGATGTAATGGTTATTACTGTTTGTAAAACTCATGTATTGGGGATAATGTTCCAATTTGTGCTTTGATACTTTGATACCTAGTTTTTGTGATAAAAATCCAATTTGATCAAGATGCTTGGTCTGGCTTGTTGTTGTGGATATGTTATTCAATTATGAATTTATATAAGATGATTTCGTTTTGGTTGGGGTTTCGAGGATTTAATTGAAGCTTACATAGGTGTAGCCATAGACTTTCATTTAGGTGTCCAATGAAAATAAATATGTGATGATTTTAATGTATTTAGTGTTACTAGCACCTTCTATCAATTCTTTTTTGTAAAACCTGAGTTCTCAGGATTTACTTTTTGACTTATTACCACTACTAGTTGCGATTATTTGACGTTGTTTTCCATCCACTTTTGGCTTATGCTTATCCTTAGGCTATGCAGCAATGACGCATACAAAGTCATGCATGGAGAGGTGCCGAGTATCCGTATGGTACACTAGCCCCAAGTTCCAGTATAGTGCACTGGTCTTCCACGTTGAGTGTGTAGAAAGGGTTGTGAAAGTAAAATTCATTTCTTTGTCGAGGTATTCTTTATAGCAAGCCTTTTCTCCTCTGTTGGAACAGTAGTATCTGCATTTAGCAAACCGAATCATGTAATTCTTGACATTGCCCAGATTTGGAGCTTGACTTTCTGAAAATATGTGGTTAATAATGATTTTCATTTTCTAGTTTTGTTGAGCTACCATTTGTGTTTGGGCAGCAGAGAAAGAAACAGAGAGGAGAAGGATGAATGGAACGCAAGTATAACTAGAGATGGAATGATGAAGGTAGTGGTTTATATTTTGCTTTTTGTTTCTTAAACCCATTATGCACCGTAGCTTTGGGGGACGGGAAGTTTATTTTCTGTGTTTGATACCCTAATGCTTTTCCCAGGTTGCTCCAGAGGAGATGGAGGCTTATTGCATGAAAAAGATTCATCATGATTATCCGCTGAATGAATTTCTGCATTAGGTGTCTTCTCCTTTGGGGTAGATGCTATGAGCTTGGAAAATCGGTGTATAACAAAATTGCTGAACTGTTGAATGTCATCATTCTGGCTTTTACAATATGACGTGAATCCTACTATGAATCTAAATCTTTTATTGAATAGAGATGAAAATGTTGAATGACATATAAAGAAAAAGACTTATAAATTGATTGTGTTAAAGTTTTAAATGGAAAGTAATATTAATGCTTTATGTATAGTTGTTGTTCCTGAGTAAAAGGTTGGTGTTTAGTATTCAGTTTACTTTTAGCTTTCTATTCTCTTGCACTTGGGATGTGGTACACTCCAAATATTTTTGCCATTGGGTTGGAAGCACGAGCACGCAACACCCTATAAATGTATAATGGTAATACTCCTTTTGGATTGTGGGTTCTTCAAGACAATTATTTTTAAGTTGAATAAAACTAGTTTTGGTTGAATATATTGAGTCATTGAACATAATTGGGATGTATGCCTGAAATCTCTATTATAGATTTTACATCAAATCAATGTTTACATGAGGAGTTGATTCTGATGGTTTGCAAAGAGTCTCTTAGTCTTAAATCTGTAGTCCCCGTACTCTCTTACGTTTTATATAACAAGGGGAAGCCTTATCTTTGAGTCGTAACAGAAGGTCAATTACATTTTGAGGGAGGAAAAACTCGATCAAATGTGATGATGAGATAAAGCGAGCTTCTAATTTATGCATTGTTACAAACTGCTTATCCTATACATGTTGATGCACCATTAATCATTCATATGTACATGAGAATGAAGAACAAAAACAATGTAAAGGGGAAAAATAATCTATTATGCAAGCCTAAAGAACAGAAATATACAGTCAGTTGTTTTGGCAAAACCCATTTCCACCGACTACCTTAAGAAGAACCCAAATGAAGAAAAAGAAAAGCAATTCCAAACAATCATGCTCAACAAATCTATGAATTTTGTACTATGCAACAAACAAGGCAATAGTGGACATAAATTTCAGGCACCTCGTGCTAGCATTTCCTGGAATTCCAGTAAAGACCTTTCTTTCTGAAGCCTCATATCTTCACGAAACTTGGAGATGAACTCCTCTGCCTTCTGATCCACCTGCAGCTGAGGTGACTTAGCAACCACAGCCTTCCATGCATCCTCTAAAGTATTCACGCAACTGTTCCCTCCTTCCAGATCCTTCTTCTTCTCAATCACCACTCTGCCTCTGCTTGTTTCCCCTTGTGAGAATGAGTCCTGTTGGCATGCGCGACCATGGAAGAAGCAGGCTCAGGAAAGAGGTCGTCTATGCGTATTGCAGATATGTTCTTGCCATGAACACGATAATCAGAAGCAGCATATGATGATCTTCTTCCTGTGAGAGAACGACGACCTCTAGAGGGTACGAGGTGATGAAGGGAATGCAAGGTGGCAAGTAGGCGTTTGAAGGTGGCTTTGATGGCTCTTGGAATGCCGAGTTTGTGGAGTTTTGATTGCATTTTGTTGGAAAAGCTCTTCCAAGCCTTCTTGGCAGGTTGAAGCTTCTTTCCTAGCCTCAGACGAGACATTCCAAGGAAGACTTGTTTTGGTGGAAAGAGATGAAAGAAAAAAAGAGAAGGGGTGGATAGGAACAAGTTCCACTATAAGAGGTGGGAGAATTAGAACTTAGGAATTGCTCTTATATCTTGATTCTCAAGTTTCCATTTGTGATAATTGAACACATCATCAGTCAATAGAATGACTCTAGTACATTATGTTTGATTTCTATTTCATCCAATTTAGAACACGAGTCTCTTTTGAATAACTAATAAAAAAGAAATTGATTTAATGCATATATATTTGATTTAAAATGTGAAATTAATTGTTTTAGAAATCATCCTGATTTAAAGTTTGTGTGTTGGAAATTCAGTTAATTTTTATCAGACTTGATTTAGTGTTAATTAATCGATAATTTTATTCTCATATATTTACTATTCTACTAAGGTTGAGAAAACAATAGTAAAATCATCTTTTGGTTTATTTAATTGAATATATTAAACAAGTAAATTCCAAATGAAATGAAATTAAATAAGTTCCAATTTGAGAAATTCCAAACAAAATGATATACTGATAGAAATTGGTCAATAAAGATAGGTAGAAGTTGAAATGTAATGAAATATAATAGAAAATAATGCAATTTGGTGTCTAAATATATCGCTTTCGGCATAATTGAGAGCGTTGAAGCAACCTTGCGTGCTAAGTTTATGAGGAAAGCTCACTTCCGTGAACCCCACCATATTACGGGGAGTGCCGGCATCAACTTTAAGTCTTTCTTTTTTCAGAAGACAAAAAATCCCAATTTCTTCTTTATGTGCTTTGGAAACAGTATAGTAGGCTGTGTTGGACAGTGGGATTAGATACGATTGTTGCAGCCACTGTTTCCAATTGTTTCGAAAACGATAACCACAATTTCTACGCATCAACGTAAATTTCATTGCCTGTGTAGGAACTATTCAAGACTCACAGTCATTGTGGGGATTTTAAGACATCTCACCCACGAATATACATCCAAACTAAATATTAATGAATAATGTAAATAATACATTTAACAAATTAACAATTTTTGTTATTAAAAAAATAACTTAATTTAATTTTACAAAATCGATTTACATATTTTATACACGGACTTAATTTATTAGAATATGTCGATTAAGATTTATGTCTAAACTATAAGATTTTTACTATGTTTTAATTAATCAAATATCGGATAATAAAAAATGAGTCAGGACATCACATTTATACTTTTAATAAACAACTAATAAATTAATTAAATTAAGAAAAAAAACACTTTAAAAAGTTGGAAAAATGATCTGATTTAAAAAATAAATAAATAAATAGTTATATATATATATATATATATATATATATATAATTATATTTTTTTAGTTTACCTTTAAGAAAACATCTAGAATAAATTAAAAGTGGGTCATATAATTCATATTAGTTACCTTATTTTCAAACATATGTTTTCAACGTAAAGATTCCATAATTTTATTTAATGCTAATTTTGTCCATAAAATAGTAATGTTTGTTGACTTTTCCATGTTACCTATTTCAAAATAATATAAAATATGATTGGACATATAAGAAAGGATCACATAACTAAATTTTGAAATTCAGATAGTGTATTAACTTAAATATTAAGATAAAGTTGTGAATTAAATCCATAACTTTTGAGATTTTTTTTTTAATTCATCAAACAAATTTTATAACTATTAGGTATTGATAAAGGAATTAAACTGATAACTTCTCTTATATTTCTTTAAACTTGATTACAGAGTCAACCTTATAACTCCAGTATTTTTTTGTTTTATATTACAGTTTTTTTAACTTTACCATTAACTCAACTCTATAACTCCACTATTGCAAAAATTAATTTTCTTAAATTATTTTTCAATTTTTTATCTTTAATTATAATTATCTGGTGTTAAAATAGAAAATATTAATCAAAATAATTGAGATGATGAAAACATTTTAAATTAAGATAATTAAATTCACTTTTACATGCGAAAGGAATATTAATCAATTAACGTATGTGTTTATTATTTTTTAAAATACAAGACAATTATACATAGTGTATTTCTATTTCTAATATATTACAATTGGTAACTTTATATTATTTCTCTTAATTATTATTATTTTTGTTTATAAAATATTATTTAAAGAAAACAAATACATATAATTTTTATTTTATAATTGTATAAATTTATCATTTTATAAGAATGATTACTAGAAATTACATTTAATATTATTGGAAATAAAATTTGTTTTATATTAACTTTGCATTGTATAAGGATAGAAAAATAAATAAAAACTTTATATTAATTATAATTTTTAATATGAAACTAGTGGGCGTAAGCCCACTTACCTTCAAAAGCTTTACGGCATGCACCTCTTCAAATATCAACCTGCACAGCGTCAAATATTAAAATGTCAAAAGTAACCTCACAAATTTTCTTAATCCATTCCTAATCCTCTTTCTCTTTTTTCCAGTTGCGCAAGTTTTGGCGGGTTCGAAACACATTTTCGTAATTTGTAATCCGGTAACACCAATGCCAATACCAGTTCTGCCACTGTCTCTGGGAAGGAAGACACTTTCATATAAATCAATCATGATAAAAGTGGAATTCCAAAAAGTGATACGGTGGAGGTAGTAATTGATGGGGTGCGGGAAGCATTTTCCAACTTTTTTTTTCTTTTGGACTTCTAAAAAATCAATTCTCTTTTGAACTTTTTTTTCTCTCTATTTTATATTTTTTTAATATCAGATCTCATTGCTTAGTAAGTTGAGAGTTAAGGACTGTTTTTATCCTAATAAATTATTTATATTAGTTTACTGTACTATAAAAAGTAATTTTTTTTTCTGCTAACATTGGGAGCTTTATATTTAGTTGATTAGGTGAAAAAAAATGATTATTTTCATCAATATAATTTTTTTTCTTTTCAAAATTTGGTTATAGTGTCTCGTTTCCCTAGAATTTTAGTATTTTCAACTAATCAATTTTATTTAATACTAAATAATCCTTGACTTTAAATACTAAATTTCAAGGACTATTTCATTAATTTATTAATTTTAGTAATTAATTTAGTGAATTAACAGAAAGTAAACGCTGAAAAGTTTGCAACTTCACAGAAAGCGTCCATTCCTTCTTTCCTAAGATATCAATCACTATCACTCTACGCGGTTGGTTTCGGAATAATAAATATAAATAATAATAATTATTATTATTAGTCATACAATCGACATATTAAAACTGTAATTAAGAAAAATTATAAATGATTATAACAATTACAGTTAACCAACAACCAATTAATTATTATTAAATTTATTATTAAGTATATAGCCTAATATTTTCATAACCCGAATCTTTCAGATTTGATTAATGATTGGCTATTTACATTTATAGACCCCACCACCCATTTCCCAATGATAAAATTATTACCTTCTCTTCCATTCTCATATCATATTTTTCCTATCTGTTACCTTACACTGCTCTGTACATTTTCCAGGACAAGGTCAAGATTTCCTGGAAAAAGTTCTTTGGGAAATTTATTAATACAGGACCAAATTTTTCTTTTCCTCATACCAGAATCCCATCATATATTCTGAAAAATCTACATATACAAATAATAATTAAAAGAAAAAAAATCCTAATTTGATTCCAATGGGGCAAGGGCAATTCCAAAGACGAGTTGCTCTACCAAGCAAGTCAGTTATGGGGAACAACGAAGGAATCAAAAGCCTTCACAGAGACGGAGCAGGCCTTGAGGTATTGGAACCGTGGGAAAATTTCAGGGGGAAATGTGAATTTTGTTATTATTATTGATGGTTCTAGGTTTGGATCGGTTGCATGATTTTATTTATTTTTTATTGAGATTGGTGTGTTGATCTTTGATGCAGTGGAGGGACAAAGATGCGAAGACCCCCTTGATTGTTGCTTGTATGAATCCTCATCTTTATAATGTTGCGAAAACTTTGATAGAACTTGGAGCCAATGTCAATGCATATCGTCCTGGTATTATCTCTTTTCAGTTTGTTGTTATTTCTGGCTTCATCAATTGTCTTGATGGAAATGGTGCTTACTGCTTTTGTTTATGGATTAAATAATTAAAATTTCTGAGAAACAGGGTTGTTGTGGTAAACGGTCATTTGATAAAACTGATACTTGGTAGTAAAAGTAATATAATCCTCAGAGTTTTCTGGTAATTAGGAATAGTTTAGATGCTTACATGGCCTGTAGATTCCTTAGTTGAGATGGTTGTCTTGCTTGTGTATGCTGCACCGTCATCCTTAATTTTTCAGAACAAGAATTGTAATTGAAATTGAACACTGAATTGGTTTATGTTCGGTGTCATCTGTTGGATTTAATTTTCAACTGTGTTTTAGGTCGTCATGGCGGGACTCCGTTGCATCATGCAGCTAAAAGGGGCTTTGAAAGTATTATTAAGTTACTTCTTGTGCATGGCGGTATGGTTAATAATAGCAATACATTGATTTACTTTGGTTCATTGAATTCAGAAAACTTATCTTATGGACTTTACCAATCAACTTTGCAGCTAATCCTGAATACTAAATGATGATTGTCTAACTGCTCTGGAGGTTGCCAGAGCCAAAGGACATGGTAGTGCTGTTCGTACAATTGAGGTACAAAACCTTTGTAATGTAACATCAATTTCCTTTTCTTTATCATGACTCCTAAGGCACACCTAAGTTGTTAAATGATGATTGTTGGCTTGCAAGTCATCTGTGCTTGTTCTCGGGTGGTGACGCGAGCTTTCATGGACCTAGGGTTTCTGGAAGTAGTAGCTCCTCAGTTGTTATCGAGAAAAGTGTGGGTATCATGTGACATGTTGAAGGATTTAATTTGCTATTTTATGACTAGTTTTGTTACCTTTATTTCTCAATGGATGGACATGCATTCAAGCAACCTGCAAATTAGTTTTTTTCAGTTGTTTAAAGGATGAACTTTGGTAAATTTGGCGAGTATTCTCACTATCCATTAATTTTATTTTCAGTTGGGTGGTTGTTTTACCAGTGGGCTCCCGAACTCTTACCAAACCTTACAAGTTGGAGTGGAGCTTGCCATATATTCTAATATGCAGGTATTTCATAGTTAACTATTTTTCCCTAGCATTGGCAGCACACAGAAGATAATATATTTTCGATAAAAAGAAGATATTTGAGACACTGAATCATTTTACATTGAAACGCATCTACAACAATATATGTTTGCCCTTTACATAAGACTTAGGCTTTGTTCACTTGAATGGATTTGGGAGAGAGTGATTGAGAGGATTTGAAGGTAAATTTTGTTGTTGTTTATTTGAGTGAATTTGAAGGTAAACGAGAGTGGATTTGGAAGTAAATTTTTTTAATCTGTCACATCAATCAAATCCTATACTAATTCTCACAAACTCTACTTCTAAATTCACTCTCACTTACCTCCAAATCCACTCAAATAAACAACAAAAAAATTTACTTTCAAATCCTCTCAAATCCCCTCAATCACTCTCCCCCAAATCCATTCAAGTGAAACAAGGCCTAGAGTTTATGCTTTACAGCTTTTACCATTTTGAAAATTCTTTACTGCTTTTATTCTTTTCATATCATTATATGAATTTTCATTTCTTCACTAATACATGAACCTAAATAAGCAGGATGCACAACCACGTACAGTTATTGCACTGTGGAAGGCCAATTTACATGAACCAAAGTACACCAGTCTGATCCGTCAGTTACCAATGTTGATCAAACTACTAGTATTCCCTCATTACTATGCTATTTTCCTTTCCTGTCGGGTTGTCAAACTCAAGATTTGGGTTAACTCATGGAAAATAGTAAACTTGAATCTAAACTTGGATAAGTTTACATGCTTTAAAAATTATCTAGAAAATATATAGTAGTACACTACTCAAATATATTTAAATGGAAATGCATAATTAATATTGAATATTCTACATCATAGAGAAAACAAAAGTAATGAAATGAGGAACATATCTCAATTCTGGAACCAACTGTCATTATTATGTTGGCCCATATACTTTTTAAAAATTAGAAAACATAAAATTATCCTCATAAAATAAAAATGAGCAAAAGGAAAATTAATTGGAGATAACAAAAAATAAAAATAGCTTTATAGAGTCAAGCACCCAGAGAATGGAGGTAAGCTCAACTGAAGTACACAAGCTATGTGTTTTGGACTGTGATAATAATATATCTAATATTCCCTCACAGCCAAATAAAAAATAATAATAAGACTAAACTAAAGATAAAAGATAAATATAAATAAAGTAAATAATCTAATAGAATGCAAATCATATAACTCCGAAAGTTTACTTGATTGCATGAGTTGTGAGGAAAAAAACTGGTTTACTGGAATACTTATAAACTGATTTTCGACAAGATTCCTTGAATTGAATGAGTTGAGAAAAAAAAACCGAGTTTGCAAAAGATTTAATTTTGTTTTTGATCAAAGATCTTAAACTCCTTTGAGAATAAATATTGAGACTTAACAGAGAGTGTGACAACCATGGTTTTTCATACAAAAAATGGTTTCTTCTTACTGGCTTTGACATTGTCTATTTTATCTGCTTCTGTCCAGAAACACGTGTTAGACTTGGGCCTGCAAGTGAGAATGACAAGCAACAAATTACATTTTTTTCTAATGCTTGCAAAGGAATTCCTCAGGTATGTCACACGTTATGTTCATTGATTCTATTATGATTGCTAGCTTTGCGGTGCTTAGATAGTAACTTTAAATCACTATTCTCTGAATTCTGAGTTTTTCTTTGGAATGTAGTTCGTGATGATTGTCTATTACTCAAATGGTAATCCCTAAGGAAAAGTTTTGATTCTTTTTCCTGTGAAAAAGAAAGTCATTGAGATAACTTAAATGTCAATTACGTGTTTCTGAAATTTGTGGTTTAAGGATAACTTTTAATCTGGCAAATAGCTTAATTTCTCCCTATGATTGTTAAAGAGACAATGTAAATTGCATTTTCTCTCAAAATAGTTTGTTTTGTCATTGCTAATAATTATTTAAATTAGAGGGTAATTGGATGAATTTTGTTTGACGACAACCATGATAAAGTTTTATCCTACTAGGTGACGTTCCTGCAAAAATGACACAAGCTCAGTAGACGTGTTTTTTAAAATGATTTTAATCTTCTATATAGTCACCATTGAGATTCCCTTTTTTTTTTTTAACAAGCTTCTAAAATGTCTTTCTTGGGCTCCTCTCCTCTTTAATATGATTAACAACCATGGATATACTAAAAGATTCACACCCAGCATTTGATCTCTATAAATGTGATACTAAAAGATGGATACTTTTCTCATTGAAAACCACAACGTTATTTTTATTTCTGACATCTATCAAATATTAATACTATTAATGTAAATAGTTGGAAGATGATCTATTTGTTATTTTCCAGAGAACCAAAACATTGTGCATGGTTGCAAACATTCTTTGCTTTCGTTTATTCAGAATGGTTCCCTGTAAACATTCCCTTATTCATTATAAATTCGAATCTTCGTAGCATTCGTAGCATATATTATTACAGCAATTTTCATTTTTTATTTCCTTTTTATCTATTGACAGACGTTTTTCTTTTGGACCAATTTCTATTTGTTCTTTTTTATCTTTACAAGAAATTTTGATTTTTCTCTCACTTAGTTCATTTGTAACTCCAAAAAAGGGTTTTCACGAAGTTTGCAGATAAGTTTGAATTTTGATACATGACTGCCTTCTCATTGGAGTGGTGCATTATTCTTCCGATCTTCCAGGCAAGTCCGGCATTCTTGCAAAACAATGCGCCTACAGGTCCACCCACAGCGCCACCAGCTGCAGAAGACACAGAGTTAGCTATGGCCATCAATGCATCCCTTCAGTCTGCCATCCAGGAGAGGCCATCCTTTCCTCATACACAACCAAACTCTGACGCAAGCTCTTCAAGCACTGCAGTGAATACAGGCAATCATGGTTTTCTTGGCACACCAAATTCAAATACAAGTGAAAATGAGTTGGTGCAAGAAACTAAAACTGGTGGCAATGGTGATCACCACCAAGTCAGTCATGCTCGGGGAATTGGATTTCAATCATGGCTCCACCATATCGTGGGTGGGTGATTATTCCAACAGAGGCCAATTCAGTATCCACAATTGATTTAAGCCTGTTGATATATGGCATCTTTAAGATGTGGAGCAGGAAAGATTAATAGGGAGAGAAGGAAAAAATGCAAGTGGAAGTGGCTCATCATGTGTGATATGTTTAGATGCTCCAGCAGAAGGGGCGTGCATTCCCTGTGGTCATGTTGCTGGATGCATGTCTTGCTTGAACGAGGTGAAATCAAAGAAATGGGGTTGCCCTGTGTGTCGAGGCTAAGATTGAGAAAAGAGAGAAAGA
>NW_025904788.1:92944-153420 GCF_018835915.1 Vigna umbellata | reverse complement strand
AGAAAAAAGGTGCTTTTGTAGTTTTGTAGGAGTCTTCTCAAATTCGCGTTTTTCCACACATACGGGTAGTTTATATTTTGTACTGTAGCAGCTTGGTTAAAATCTTGCTTATTATTTTAGGCAGCAGCTCAGTTCTGTTAGTTGTTTTTGTTACGTTTTCGGTTGGACTGTAGCAATTCGACCAAGATATTTGGCCGATGTTATTTTGGTTTTTGCTTTAATTATGTCCAATGTTTTTACGTCTGAACATGGCTGATTAATTTCCATCACATTCATTAAATAATGTGGTATTAAAGATTAAAGCTCTATGCTTTGAGTGTTGAGTGTGAAAAAACAAAAAACAAAATGAGAGCTAGTGAATCAGTGAGCGTTTAAAAAAAGTGAAAAAGATGACAAAAGTTGTTAACGGTGTGACTTAGTCACAACTAGCGATCCAAGACAGTAACACATATAATAATTAGTGCTTACATATAAAGGTGTTGTTGGGATTTCAAGACGTATGAGATATAATGAAGGCTGGTACGATGAATTTGATGAGGAATAACATCAGACAGCAACACATGTTGCCATGTTGAAGAAAATGCAAGTGAAAGTCAACATTGTATTTTCTCAACAATGTAGTAGACGAGTCAGGGTTCGAAAAGATAATGAATGCATCGTTAGCAAATAAAGCCTGGGAGACTCTAGAGGTTGCCTACAAAAGTGAATATTGTGTGAGATAGGTCTGAACATGCTCCTAGGAGAGAGTTTGAACATTTAGAGATGGAAGAAACAAAGCTGGTTATCGAGTACATCACTCGGGTACAAAAGGTTGCTAATAAACTCGGTAGGAATGGAGAAGAGATGCCACCTAACTAGGTTATAGAAAAAATGTTGAGATCTTTGGCGGATAACTTCGAGGGCATTAACTGCATAATCGAAGAATCAAAGGACTTGTCAGTTCTCACAAAGGAAGAAGAAAGAGAAGGAACCTGATGATCAAACACTATAGATGAAATTCATTATGAACGAAACTCGCAACACTTAACGCTGAGGTTCTAGAGGCAGAGAACAAGGAAGTCTGCACAAATATAACCTGGCAGCAAAATTGGCATGGCCACTATCGAGGAAGAGGCCGTGGAGATCAGTTTAAAGACGTGTATAGTGCTTCGAATGTGAAAAACTCGACCACTATGCAAACGAATTAATGCATATCAGGAAGCTATTATAATTGTGGGAAGGTCAACCACATAGCAAAATTTTTCCGAGTTGGAAAGAAAGGTAAAAAATCCTTCTTACAAAATGCAGAAGAGATAGGAATTTTATTGTTATCAGAAAGCTCGAACAAGTCCATGACCAAGTTGTTCGAGGTAGTGCAAAAGGAGATCGAGTTGTTTGATGAAGAGACCGAGTTGTTTGATGCCAAACAGATACAAACCAAGTTGCTTGAGGATGAGAAATGTAAACCATGGTGTTTAAGGCCAAGCAGATGAAGGCTGGGTTATTTGGTGTTGAGATGTTGAAGGCCAGGTAATTTGAGGACGAGAAGATGAACCATAGGTTGGATAAAGTCGAGCAGGTGGAGGCCGATCTATTGAGTGTCGAGTTGCCAAATATCCTAGCAAAGGAAATGGGAAACCTGGTAATAAAGGTGGAGAGCTCGAACGAAGTATTACCGAGCTATGGATTTGCTAGGCCAAGTTGTGACGAGCGTATGCTAGGGGATGCTGAGTTATTGAAGAAACCAACAGTACAAAGCCCCAAATTGGGTAAAAAAAAGTCTGGCGATATCGTTGAAGAGCTTAGCAACGTATTTAAATAGCTTGGCAATGAAATAGGAGAACTTGAAAATGAAGATGGCGAACTCCAATGTAGTGTCGTGCTTGATATCAGGGTGAGGAGAATTCTACCAATTTTTGTGGTACATGTATACTAGAACTATCAATCATATGTGTAGAACTAAGGATTTCTTAGGTAGAGGCCAAGTTCATGTCATTTGGAGATTATTTCAAAGTGGGAATAAAAAGGTGTGGAATAATTCGTCACATACATAAGGATGGGGGAGTTAGAGAAATCAGGGACATTTTCTATATTCTTGAGCTTAAGAACAATATTTTAAGCATGAGTCAGTTGATTGAAAAAAGTAAGTCAGTTTTAATAAAGGACTAGGTGTTGTATTTGAAGGATAAGTATGGTTGTCTCGCGTCCGAGTAGAAATGAAGAAAAATTGAATTTATAAAATGGAGTTGAAGCCCTTGTAGGAGACATGTTTGGCTAGACATGAAAGAGGAAACTGTGATATGACACTTTCGGTTTGGACACCTTAACTATGGAAGCTTGACTAAATGTTAAGGAGAGAACTAGTACTCGGACTACCCAATATAGAATTTGAGACAAAATTTTGTGAACAATGCATGCTTAGAAAATAGTCAAGAACAAAGTTTCCAAATTTGGCTATGTATAGGGTAGAAGAGCAACTCGATCTAGTACACACCGATCTGTGTGGACCAATTTCTCTTAGTTCATTGGTTATGATGAACAAGCAAAAGCAAGAGGTACGTTTTCATTAGTTATGATGAACAAGCAAAAGCCTACAAGTTGCCCAATCCATTTTCAAGCAAGACTCTAGTATGCAAGGATGTCTAGTCAGATGAAAATAGTGAATGGAATTGGACTGACTCGAAGGAAAAGTCTTTAGAAAGCATGATTTTTGGGGGAGAGACCTCGACATTCGTTAATAAGAGTTTGAATACACTACTAGGTGCAAATAATCACATTTGAAAGAGTGAATGAGCATGATGATGAAGAAGATGAACCTATGCAGGCTAGATCTTGAAGTGTAAATGACATTTATAACTCCATTCATGAGGTACATGGTATGTCTAATGACAGGTGCAGAAGATGTAAAATTTGAAGAAGTCATGCTTAATGAAAGATGGAAGAAAACTATAGATGAGGAGATTAACTCAATTGAAAAAAGATGAAACATGGAAGTTGATACATTTACCAACATGAGCTCGGCCAATTGGTGTTAAATGGGTATACAAGAAGAAAATCAATGTAAAAGGAGAGGTGGGGTGCTACAAAGGCTAACTTGTGATGAAGGACTACAAACAACAAAAAAGAATTGACTACGATGAGGTATTTGCTCTAGTAACGAGGATGGAAACACTTCAACTATTATTTTCATTAGTAGCAACACAAAGTTGGAAGATACATCAGATGAATGTAAAGTCTACATTTCTGAATGAAGTTCTGGAAGAGGAAGTGTATGTAGAACAACCTCTCAGTTAGATGAAAAAAGGCAAAGAAAAGAATGTGCTAAAGCTAAGAAGGCGTTGTATGGATTAAAGCAATCTCTGCGAACATGGAATGTGAAAGAATTAACGCCTATTTCAAGAAAAATGGTTATGAGCAATGTCTATATGAACGTGCTCTATACCTAAAGAAGGACATATCGGGTATGTTGTTTGTTGTCTTGTATGTACATGATTTGATTTTTTTGAAAAGTAAAGCCGAGCTAGTTGAAGAATTTAAAGAAGTGATGAAGGTATTTGAAATGATTGATCTGGGCATCATGAGATATTTGGTTTGGACGTGGATCAAAGCTCGGCAGAGATCTTTGTGTCTTAAAGGATGTATATTGAGGATATACTGAAAAAAGACAAAGATGATGAAGGACAATCTAGTTTTCATTCCAATAGAACTTGACACGAAGCTATCAAAAAATGAAGAAGGGAATCTTGTTGATGCAAATAGATATCAAAGCTTAATTGGGAGTCTTAGGTACTTGACAAACATAATGTTAGACCTTATGATGAGTGAGAGATACAAGCCATTTTATGGAGGAGCCAAGGTATTCTCATTGGAAAGCATAAAAGCAAATACTATGGCATGTAAAGGAAACTCTATCTTTTGAATTAATGTACATTAAGTCGGACATTTATCGACTTAGTGGGTACTTGAACAGTGTCTGGTGTGGAGATGTGATTGACTAGAAGAGCACAAAGATGTGGATGACTAAAAGAGTACGATTGGTTACGTTTTCTTCATGAGAACTACAATATTTACTTGGCTCTTAAAGAAACAACCTATTGTAACACTATCAACGTGTGAAGCTGAGTATGAGAGTGTTGTTAGGCATGCGATCTGGCTTAAAAACTTGTTACAAAATTTGGAGATTATGCAAGAAGAGAAGGTATTGATTCGAGAGGACAATAGATCAGTGATCGAGCTAATAAAGAACCCAGTAAATAATGAAAGAAGCAACTCGTAGGAATCTTTTATTTCAACATTCACGTTTCTTCCACTGATCTGGATAGTTTATATTACATGCTGTAGCAGCTAGGTTAAAATCTTAATTGTTATTATTTTACTGTAGTAGGTCGGTTCTAGCAACTCGACCACGATAATTGATTGGTTTTATTTTCGTTTCTGTTTTCATTCGGTCTAGTACTATTGCGTCTATACTAGTCCTCTTGTCTATACGCGACTATTTAATAGCTTCACATTTCAATAATTGATAGTGCAACCAGATTAAGTTTCTTCTTTGTGCAAGCATTTAATGAGAATCATGGAGACATCATAGTGATGTTGGACTACCTAGCTAATTATTTTCGTGGTAATATTGACACTACCACAGGTACTTCTGCAGCAGTCCAGAAAAGCTCAATTATGAAGCCATAGCATTTCCTTTAAGAAAGTTAAAGGGTTTAACCATGGACAGTAGGCTCTTTGGAAGAAGCTGAAAGGACGGTGAATATTCCTCTAGGGAAACCTTTTAAACGACAACTGATCGAGTAATAAAATGTCCTGTCACTTGATACCTTTCATCTCATCCAAAACTTTCTGAGAAGAAGAAGAAGAAGATGTAGTCGATGATATCAACATTCCTTGTGTGGTGGAACTTCATTCAGTCCGGGGTCTGTTTCAAACTGTGGGAAGGTGGCCAACATGGCCATTGAATTTGACGAAACAAAAGGGCATTTTTACCTCCCTGTGGTGAACAACTGGACGTGAACTCGAAGTGATAATGAGAAACTTGTGGCTTACGAGGCCTTGACCCAACCAGACTTTCTCATCTTCACGAAGGTACACAGAACTTATGAGGGTCAATCGTAGACACTGTGAAGGATGTAAGCTGCTGATGAAGGCAGGATCATAGAGTCAGGTAGCAGCTCTACTAGTGGAAGAAACTGAGGAACTATTCACGGAATGAGCAAATCCATTGGACCCCCAAAGCACACACAGTTAGATGAGACTATTAAAAAGTGAACAAGTACTACCATGATAAGAGGAAGACCAACTTCTTCAAGGCCTCAACAGATTATGTTGTACAGATCATGGAAGTTCTTCACACTTCTTTCCACCTTTGTTCTCTTGGCCATGACGGCATTGAAACGTTTTGCGTAGCTTATGATTGTCATAGGTATTTTGCACCCCAATGATGTTGTCATTTTCTTTTCTACTTTTGCTAGAGCATGCTGGGAGTGTATCTGTTTCTGTAAATAAAAAGTACAGCTTAAGTAGACCTTCATAGAATGTTATAATGTATGTTTGATGTGTTTACCAATTGAAACCATCTGTTATGGTTTCGGGTGTATAATGTTTCTGTAAAATTAAGTACAGTTTAAGTTATACTTTCATTCGATCGATGTTGTACGATTAGTTATGCAACTGAAACCATCTATTATATGATTTATATTTAATAAAAAATTTCTTTTAACAACTTTTTTACCATTTTTTTTTACAATTTTTTGTTACAATTTTTTTTACAACAGTCTAGATTAGTATTTATGATTGATACGTAAATACACAAAAATACACTTAAAGTTTTAAAATAACAACTGAATTATATATTTCTTATTATACCTATTCGATTTCCAATCAACCCTATATTCACTAAAAGTTAACAACTTTTTGAGAATAACATGATGTCAAAATTTTATTGGTTTATTGTAAATATTTTTTAAAAAATATTTTAATTCAACAATGAAAAACGTCACTTAAACAAATTGTCAAAATGTTGTTATAAAAAGTTATTAGAAAGAAAGTTTTCCTTAACTATGATTGGAAGTTAACTGAACAAACTCAATTAGTTTGGGTTGTCTATTGTTTAATAAACTTGATTCATAAAAAAAAATGGGTTGAGTTATCAAACTATGTTAAGTTAAATAAATGAGCTACTTTTGGGTACCAATTATCACTTTCTGAAATGGATTTTAAAAATATAGAAAATATTATATCATGTTATATGGACGTAAAACTTAATATGGCTAAAATTTACCTTTGAGATTGTAGTTTATTTATCCACGTTAAAAAAAATGCAGAGTGGCATCTAAAATATTTAAAGAAGTAAAACACTCCATTTAAATATACAAATGAGCTAATTTTTATCTTAAATATTGAATTTTGTAAATTAATTATACTTAAATATATCTTTAATATTAATATTATACACTTGATAACTTGTTATCTACGGACAAGGTTGGAACCAGGAAGCACAAAGAATAACGTCAAAGAGGGTAACGGGTAAGGTAGGGTAATTAGGGCAGAAAAACAAGTGGTCACAACCATTAGGTCGACATCGGCTTGGGTCTTTCGTTTTCGTCGAAAACTAATGGAAGAAATTTTGGGGGGGGGGGGAGGGGACTGTAAATGAGGTAAGTTGAATAGATTGTATTTGAAAATCGCATAATTTGCTCAACTATAAGGGTAATATGTGTAAATAGTGAAGAAAGGATCGGACAGAAGTCTGGTTAGTCTTGAATGGAGGTACAGGAGTGTTCGAAGAGATATGTATAACATGTGAATTTAAGGAGGGACATACAAGGAGAGTAAGGCTGAGAGATGGGATAAGGTAAAGGGGAGGTGGGAGGGGGGTGGAAGGGGGGAGGGAGTGGGGGAACGTGAGGGGAAGCTAAAAAGGGGGGGGAGGAAAAGGGGGGGGGAAAAGGGAGGAGTGGTCAGGAGAGGGAGGGAAAGGTATAAAGCAAAGGGGAGATGTGAAACTATAACTTTTAATAATCATTATTCAAATTTCAAAATTATAATTGTTTGATTTTAACTAGATATTATCATCAAATCAAAATTAATTCTAATTAAATTTAATTTTAATTTTTTTACTAATTAAATGTCTATTATATAAAAATTGCTGTATGTACTATATGTAATCTTTTCTAGATAGAAAGCGTTCGAGGGGGGGGGGGGGTGGGGGGGGGGGGGGGGGGGGGGGGGGGGGGTGTGGGGGGGGGGGGGTGGGGGGGGGGGGGTGGGGGGGGGGGGGGGGGGGGGGGGGGGGGGGGGGGTGGGGGGGTGGGGGGGGGGGGGTGGGGGGGGGGGGGTGGGGGGGGGGGGGGGGGGGGGGGGGGGGGGATTAATACAGTAAATAAGAATTCAGTATATAGAAGTGATACTTGAAGGGATAGTGAAATCAGAAGAGAATTTAATAGATGTGATTACTTAGATATCTTCTACTATTATTATGATATCATATTAATCAATAACCCAAATGTGTTTGACTCACAAATTTATAACAATATATAAAATAATTATGTAGAATTATTTTCAATCAATTGGGGTCATTATATTATGTTGTAAAATAATTTAAATGTACTAAAATCGAGTCGAGAGAGAAAAAAACAAATAGAATAATATATTAATATAAAAATAAAATAATTTTAAATTTTTTATTTTTAAATAAAATTTGAATATTTTTACTCCTTTGTTTCTGGATCATGCTATTCTCGACCACCGGAAAAGATAAGCTTATTTCAAAAGTCTTTTGTTCGAGAGTCAATATAAAAATATTTTAAAAGATATTTTTTTTAAAATAAACTTTTAGCCTCAATTATTTTTATAACCGAAGCAAAAAAGGGTTTATGACAATAATTTTTCTCACAATCGTTGTCATAAGACCCTTAAAATTATAATACTTATATTAAATCAGATATAATCTATTATCTCAAATTGTTTGTGGAATAGAAACAAAAAAAATTTATGTAGTGATTCTTATTACAATTGTTGTCATAGACCTTATTATTTTTTCTAACGATTATTATTTTGATGTTTTTAGCCGAAGCATAATATGAACTTTTTTACTTCATTTATAACCAAGTAAAAATCTTCTATTTTTTCATTTTTAACCATTTTAATTAAGAATGTATTGGTTTATAAAATTGCTATCGATGTTGAAACACCTTGTTGCACTTGTAGTATAATTTTTGTATTTCTTTTTATTTACAATATTTCATATACATTTTTAGATGTTTTGGATAATTTTTTTTTTATATTCTCAAAGCTTCATATTGAAAAATTAGGCGTTATAATGCTTCTAACTTATGAGGTGAGAGAGATGGGCAAAAAGACCAGAAGAATATTAAGGAGCAGAATTCAAAGAAGTTGCAGAAAAAAAGAAATAAAAGACTGATGAAGGAAATAATTGGAAATGGAAAAACACAGCATGGACGCAACACAATCAGCATCATGCGTTGGAGCTGACAACCATTAGAACCCCTGACCTTTACAAAAAAAAGACCACCAAGCCCTGAAAAAAAAAATATAAACAAAGACCTAACCCCATTGACAAACCCGCACCTTACGAACACCCAAAAATTGCTTAATCAAAGAGAAAACGATAAAACAAAGTGTGTTATTTTAATAGTTCTATTGATGTAAATTATCTATTCAATAATAGTTGATGAGAGTTGTTGTAAGGATATGGTCTATCTTGCTTTATGATTACCCTGGTGTATAAGATTTTACTGAGCTTGGAGATAGGTTCTATTTTGTGGTGGGGGGGTAGGAGTTAGGAGAGAGTGTATGGTTATATTTTTGCAGGTTAGGATGTTGATTTGTAGTCGAGGAGTTTAAATGGGTATTTGTAATGTTCTTGTGTAAGGGGGTGGGTTCTATGTTTAGTGGTGATGTTGTGAATGATATGTGTCTTGTATGGTTTTGCGTGTCTGTGCGTGATTTGTCTTTGGGTAGGATGCTTTCTACGTGGTTTATGTGCTATGATTTAGTTTTGTTTCGGGGATTGGATTTTAGGTTTAGATTAGATGGTGTTGATGGTTTTGTTAGTTAGATTTGAGTGTTTAAAAATGTTATATCATATTAAGTTAATATGCAATCAACTTAACTGTATAAACTTATTCTGGGAATAAATTGAATTAAAAGTTAGTTTGAGAAGGTATCACCAATATTAAGAGAATGATAAAGAGATGAAGCATAATTTCGATTTTTCTTACACATTTCTTATATTTTTAGTTAAGAAAACCAAAGACTATAAAAATGAGAAGATAAAGAAAGTGAATTGATTTGACTAATAAGTCTACGAAAATACATTATCTAAAGGCATTTTCTATACGTTGACCAAGAGATGAGCATAATTTGAAAATAGCATTGAAGTCCCAAATTCACATAATCTAGAAGAAAATTGATGAACGGAAGTTTAAGTAGTTGGACTAAATAATTGCTTATGCGAATTTCTATTATTTTAATGCACATCTAAAAATTTATGAGCAAAGAAATTGACATCACTCAAAACTCTCTCACATTCATTAAGTCATCGAGATAAAAGTGTTAGCTGGTGAAATCTTTCATGCAATTAAAAAATGTGTTTTTGGCGTTAGAATTCTATCTACATTTATCGAAATGCAGTTTCAAATTTTTTTAAGAACACCTTTATATTTATATTGGTGTGGACAAATTCAGTCACTTTTTTTTTTACTTTATTTTATTTAATTTTTACTGATTTTTTTATTTTTAAAAATTAAATTAATCATTTAACACATCAAAATTAAATAAAGTTGGTCACCGCATCCTCCCCATATTGGTCCCATTGCACGTTCACTTCGTCCTCTGTCTTATCGTACTACCAAACAGACACAGTTTGTTCCTATTCAATGCAAATTAAGAGACTTTCATGAACCTCCTTTGTGAAGACAAACAATTCATTGTTATCTTTTATCCTCGTCTGCGGACAATTTTCGAGGTATTATTAATCATGAGTCACAAAATTTTCAATTTTTTAATTTTTTATTTCTTTTATCTGAATAACACATAATTTTGGTTATTTGAACAAGTCGTATCTAATTTTTATAACAATGTTCTAAATAACTTAGATAAAAGAATAATCAAAATTTTAAATTGTCAATGAAAAACATACATCTCATTTTTGCAATAACTTGTTGTCACTATCTACTTGTTCAACATCGTTTCCTAATAATTAAATTTAAAGGTAATCAAAATTTTAAAATTGTCACTTGTTTTTTGTTTTATGAGAATGACATATGGCCTCACTTATTATGAATAATCGTTACCATTTCACATTTCTATTCTTTCTTTCTTCGTGAATGAGTATCGTCGTCCACTCATCGACTCACTCCATCTCTAATTTTGAAGGTCACCCTCACTCTCGATCGCATCACTGCTTTGCACCTCATTGTCGTTGTTCATCGTCGCTTCGTTGTCTCTTGCCATCATGGTGAGCGTAAATTTTCATTGTTTTTTTTTTTTGCGATTTTGTCTTTGTACAATAGTGCAAATTTGACATATTAACTTGTGTAATATGCTTTGGTTCTTATATGCAATTGCAGATGGTAGTCTAGTTCATAATTCTATGGTGTGCTCATATATAGCCAAACTCTGTCTTTGATTGTGCTCAATTTAAATTCATTCCTAAGTTGTTTCAATATTTTTCCTTTACAAAGTTAACCACTTAATACTTTTGTTTATATTTTAAAATGTTATGGTAAATGCGGTTTGGGAGCTATGTGTGTTTAATAATAACATGTAAACATGAGATGAACAAAACCACTCTTACATTTACTCATTTGTTTTTGGACCATGCTACCCTCAACCACACTGGGCAAAGATCGGTTTGGTTTCAAATGCTTTCTGTTTAGAGTCAATATAGGAAAATTATAAAAAAAAGGACTTTAGCCTTGGTTATTTTTATAACTGAAGCAAAAAAGGGTCTATGATAGTGGTTCTTCTCACAATCACTATTATAGTCATCTATGTACTCTTCGGTTGTTTGTGGAATCGGAAAAAAAAAGTCTATGACAGTGATTCTTCTCACGATTGTTGCCATAGACCTAATTTATTTTTTCGATTTAGTGTTTCAATTTTTTTAATCGAAATAGAATCTGCACCTTTTTGCTTTGATTTATAATCAAGGAAAAAATATTTCTTTTTTACCTCATCTTAATATGTATCGATTAGAAAATTGCTATTGATTGTCGAAAATAATCGCCATCTTTCTTTCTTGTACTAGTGTGCTTGTAATATAATTTTTATATTTATTTTTATTTAAATATTTCATATGCATTTTAAGATGTTTTGGTTAATTTTTTTAGTATTCTTAAGCTTCATATTGAAAAGTTAACGGCTTTGTGCTTCTGCCGAGTGAGAGAGCAATGGCGAACAAGCCCTATGTGAAAGAAGATGAGAGAAAAAAAGAAATAAAAGAGAAGTAGATAGAAAACAAAATTAAAGAGAAAGTGAGAAAAAAAAAGGAAATTAAATATATGGACACTAGTACAATAAAGAGAAACGACAACGGTTATTTTTGCTTATACGTAGCGGTTCCGCAACCGAGGCATATACAGGCGAGATAAAAAGGGGTAGGCTTTTTGCCTCGGTTCTGAATCGAGACAAAAATGTGTGTGTTTTTGCTTCTGGTTCAAATCCAATCGAAGCAGTAGAGCGGTTTTTTCTTTTCACTTTTTTTTGTGTTTTTTTTTCGCGAATTCGCTAGGTCAGGCATTAGTCCATGGCCCGCAAGTCCATCAATGCCCACCGAAATGCAACCTCCAAATCACTACAAGAACAAGGACGACGCGCTCCCACCACCACTTGTAGAGAATCAATCAAACACCGTCACTCCTGCAGAGAATCAATCAAACAGAAAATAACCCATTCGAAATCAGAAAAAGGGGAGGGAAGGAGACTTCCTCCTTCGCTACGAATCAGAACGGAGAGAAGAAGAAGAAGAGTGGCCACCGCGCCCTTCGGCCATGGCTACGCCCCCCATCGCGTCTCCGTCATGCCATTGATGATCCCTTAGGTTGGTTGTCCGCGCGAGACGAAGAACCCTAGGCTAGGTTGGATCGAACAAGAGGAGGAAGGAACAAAGAAGAGGAACGAAGCCTCCCTCTTGGCCACATGAAAGAAAATGGAAGAACAAGAGGAGCGGCACAACACCACGAACAAGAGGAGCGACGCAACACCATACCTGTTCGCGAAATTTAACCCTAAACAAATGTTATTATCTTGGTTATTTTTTTAACCGAGATAATAAGAGTCTACGACCTCGGTTCTATAAAGAACCGATGCCTAAACCCTCTCAAAAAAATAAAATAAAAAATTTCAGCTATTTATGCCTCGGTTCTTTAAACAACCGAGGGTAATAACACTTTGCGATAAATTACAAAAAAAGTCATTACGTCAGTTTTAGGCATCGGTTCTTTTTAAACCGAGACATATACGTTTCTGATAATTAGAGAAATGTCACCGTGTCAGTTTTAGGCATTTTCGGTTCTTTTTTAACTGAGACATATATGTTTGAGATAATTACAAAAATGCCACCGTGTCATTTTTTGCTTCGGTTACAACTAAATCAATATCTAATGCGCGAGTTAAAATATATTTTTTTACTAGTGGGAGTTGAGAGAAAATAAATAAAGAAAAGGAAAATAATAGAAAATGAAATTCAAGAAAAAAAAAGAAAGAAAATGAGAAAAAAAAGGTAATCAAAGGAGAAAAGATAAAATAATAATAAAAAAATGTGTTATGATAGTGTAAATATTGATATTTTATCTATTTCAATAATTAAAGCAAGAGTTTTGTCAAGTCCCCCATAACACCTCATTTGTTATAATCAATTAAACCGTTGTTTATATTAAGAACTTTAGTTCTGGGATGGAAAACTAATAAAATGATGGCATTTAATCTAAATATCATGCTTCTCTTGAAGATAGTGTGCTCATGACATTTAATAACAAATGTAGTTAAAGAAAGAGAAAATAATATGATATAAAGAGATTAAGATAATTTGGATTTTCTTACCAATTTTTCTTATATTTTTAGTTAAGAAAACCAAAGACTATAAAAATGAGAAGAATAAAGAAAGTGAATTGATTTGACTTATAAGTCTAATAAGTCTATGAAAATATATTATCTAATGTTACTTTCTATATGTTGACCAAGAGATGAGCATAATTTGAAAATAGCATTCGAAGTCCAAATTCATATAATCTACAAGAAACATTGATGAACGGAAGTTTAAGTAGTTGGAGTAAATAAATGCTAATGCTAATTGCCATTATTTTTAATGTAATTTACATTATTTATCTAAATAAACAATTGCTATGACATGGCTATTTATGTTTTTTAATATTTTTATTTCTTGTTATGTGAAAATATCTTACTATTAATTTTGAGAATGTTAAATACGTAAACCCTTAATTTTATCAATAACTTTTTATTTTCTCCTTAACTCGTTGAATGTCCACCAAATTTACAGAAATCCTTACAATATTTATACATGTCATATTTTGATTATTATAGTTTTTAAAAATAATTATTTAATCCATATTTAGGATAACACAAAAATACATATGAAGGTGGGTACAAGTATAGAATTAAAAAGTTTAATGCTTCTGTAATTATTTATTGAAATTCTAAAAGGAGCTAAAATCTTGTGTCTACAATCTGCTTTCAATTCTATGATCAGGAAGTTCCAAACACTCCAAATCCTCGTCGTCGATATTTCTCAAACACTGATCAACCATTTCATCGCTAACCAATTCTAACTTCGATGGTTCCCACTAATTAATAAAACAGGAAGGTAAAATTATTCATTAACACACATAATAATAAAAAATAAATGTATATAATTAAAAAAGAATACTCTTACCTTTGGTTTGTTGTCTTTGCTAAACAGCTTTGCTCTTGAACCCTAAATTGTGTTTGAGTTAAATAAAATCCAGAAAAAAAAATTCTAATAATTTTAAATATAAACCCTACTTTATACACTGAAAATAAAAAATAAAAAGTTGTTAAATCAGTAAATGGAGATGCTAAAAAATAATTACCTCATAGAAATTATTGCTAACAGTTCTTCTTAGCAGGTGAGCACCGATTATGTAATCCCGGTAAAGGCATTGTTTAAAGTTTTGAACACGGCCCAATCTGATCTAATTAGACAAAGAAAATAATAAAAGGTATTTAATCGATTAATCATACATAATTAATAGTTATTTTCATAAAGATATCATAATTAAGCAAATTAATTTCATTTTTTCTTCTAATCATATACTTACCGATTTAAGAAATATTTTGAGGCTTAAAGGACAAGACGAACTCATTGAACTTAATGCATTTTTTATCCACTCTTCTGCTCCATTTTCTAATTCCTTTTCCTATATGATTCAAATGATGTTATAGAAAGACACAAATTAGAAAAAAAAAAATAAAAATAAACAAAATTTCACATCTTAATATTTTTACTTACCAAACAAGTAATGATTTCTTCCACAGTCTCTTTTGAGAAACAATTGTTTATAGTCTCCAATCTATTTTTCGGTGACAATTCAGCATTGATTATTTGTCAATTATATTATATGTGCACGAATTTAATCTTAAGAAGACGATTAATTATAATTTAATTATCATAATTTACCTTTTAAATGAACTATCTTCCTTCAGAACTGCTTTATCTGTGCATGTTTCTATAAGTTTCGCCATTGTTACATCCGAAGTAACATTTTGTAGAACACTTTCTAGTGTATTTAGCTTCTGTTACACAGAAAATAATAAAATAAAATTACAAATTTATTCACAAGGAATTCGATTTTAGGGAACAATAATTATTTAATTGCATGAGAATTTATTGCTTGTATAGGTAAAATAAAAAGGTATTAATTATTAAATATAGTTTTACCACTGAATGGACAAAATGAGTAGCTAAGCCACATGCTACCATTTCTGCTCCATCTAGCCTTGCACCAGTCAGCCCAATGAACTCACCTAAAAATCCAACCAAAATTAATATAATTAATTCCATGTTAATTTTTTTTTATTTGGAAGGAAAAATTAAAGAACAACATATTTAATTACCAAAATAGCCTGGTAGTCTAGAAAGAAAGTAAGATGCACCAACATCTGGAACATGTCCAATGGATGCTTCTGGCATCGCAAATATCTACAAACATATAATGATTTAGGTTACACGTTTTATTCGAATATACATATGTAAGGTCCATTTTCTGGATATATATAAAAAAATACTGAGAAATTTAATAATATGTAAAAAATATTATTTCAAAAACCAAATATAATTTTAAGAAGTGAAGCCATACAGCTTTTTCAGTGACAACCCTAAACTTCGTATTCATGGATAGACCTGCTCCAGCTCCCATGACTATTCCATTGATGAGAGAGACCTGATTTCAAAAATCGTTAATACATATTCAATCAAATGTGTAGATTTGTATTTTTTTTTTTATCGAAAATGTTAGTTATTAATGAAAAGGGTTGAATCTATAATATTTTTTTTCTCCTAAATTTATTAAATTAATCTTATATCTTTAAATTATTAGTAAAAGAAATTAAACTCATAATCTTTCTTACTCTTCATTTCAGTTTTATATTAATTATATACTTTTTAAACTGTATTTTCTCTAAACTCTTTTTTAGAAAAAAAAAATCAGTGTCGAGTGAACAAGATACCATTCGCAAGTATTTCGAAAGAGATTAATGTAGAAATCTAATACTGAAAACCATAAACCTAATGTATTGAGTTTAGAATATTAATTATTTTCAACTAAAAACTTTAAAATATTAAATTTGTAAATTTTATTTTTATAAAATATTCAACATTGTCATTTTTCTTAATGTGAGACTTAAATTCATATTATAAGTGTCTGACATTATAATATTATCATTTTATTCAGTGAACATTTTAGCTAGTCTTGTCAAAATGAGTTATAATTCACGAGCTAACCTAGTCCACCACGGATATGAGCCGGGTTGGGTTTGAAAACAATGTAATTTTTTTATGTGGGTTAGTTTTGAACCCGACTCACTTAGAACCCGGCACACTTAAAACCCGGCTCACCCGGTTAAACCCGTGGTGAGCCGGGTTGGCTCCCCAACCCACATAATTTAATTTAATTATTAATTATTTTGTGTTTTAATATTATTAGTGAGTATTTTTTTTTTATTATATTGTAGATGTGAATAAAAAAAATGTTTCAAAAAAAATATTATAGATTTATCTATTCAAGACTCTAATATTATAAATAGACAAATGATACAAAAATTATTAATATTCAAAACTGATTTGTTCGCCTTTTGTGTTTGTTTTTAGATTATGTTTGAATTGTATAATATTTTTTATTTTGAATTGTCCATTTAACATCATTTAGAGTGAAATTATTTATAATTAAGTGAGTCAACCCGTTTAACTTACCAACTCATGGTGGGTCAGGTCGGGGTTCGAATTGTTTCAACTAATAAGTGAGCTGGATTAGGTTAACTCACTAAGTGAGCAACCTGTGGTGGACCGAGCCAGATCAAATCGGGTTACCCGTTTTGACAACTTTAATTTTAGCTTTCCACATTACTAATTCATAATTATTTTAAACATTAAAATTATGAAAGTAAAAGATTAAAATATATAATAATTTTAAATACTCAAATGAAATTTCTAGTTTTAGATAATAAATAATTAATATTTATAATTTGAATGAACTCACCGTGGGCTTTGCATAGGTTGCTATTAAATACTCCAAAGTAAGCAGTTTCTTGTAAAAGAACAAACTACAAGTCCAGTGTCCTGCTTTCATGTACAAGATCAACTCATCCATGCCATATAAATTTCTTACCAATTTTTTAAATGATGAATATAAAGTAATCAATATAATTTTATTATTAGTATCAAAATCTCATTACAAAAATTAAAGTAGTTTTGACCATAAAAAATTGTACCTGCAAGTGAACAAACGGTTGCTGACACAATATCACCACCAACACAAAAGGCTTTTCCATTAGCCTACATGAAGCAGAAATTTTATTTTATTGATTAATTGGTCAATTAGGTGAAAATAATTATACACATATATAGTCATGTAATTTAAACGTAAAATAGAAAGAAAAAACCACTGGTATAAAAGTAAAATAGTTACCTTTAATATTACAAGTTTCACGGAAGGGTTTTTTTCATACATTTGTAAATACCTTTTTATTTGACGAATCTGCGTCCAGTGAAAGAAAATATTATCAATTTAATACAATTTTCAGACCAGAGTGGAAGGAATTTTGTTTCATATTAAAGAACAAAACGAAAGTTTATTAAATATACTATTTATTGCATAGAAATTTACCATATCAAAACTTAAGGTATTGAGCTTCTGGGTTCTGTTCAGAGTCACCGTCTTTACACAAGAATTTCCAGCGAAAAGTACCTTAAAAAAAGGTGGAATATATAGTCAAACATAAAGACAACATACCGTAATTATAGAATTTGTTCTCCGAGATTCAGGAAGATTCTATAAAATTTCTTAACATTTTTAACGTAAAATCTTAAAATTCTATACGTTAAAATTTCTTTTTCTCATTGGAACAATGCTAGGTTGACTCATTTAAAAAGTTTAGGGTTTAACTATCAAGCTATTTTGGGTTTCGTCCTTCTTCTAAAGGTTTGTTCATTTTCATTCTCTTAGTTTGAGAACTTGTAATTTTAGTCCTTAAAAACCAACAACCTTAAGTTTTCTATGGGGTGGCAAACAACAAACAACGTGTGATGTCACCTTCCCTAATTATCGTGTGAAGTGACAGTAAATGTTTGGTGGTTGGTCAGCCACTCGGTCGGTTACTCGGTCTGGTGATCGATCACTCAGTCTGGTGGTCGATCGACCACTCATTATTTAACCCTAATATTTATAATAACATAATAAAAATTGATATATTAAATAAAATATATGTTATTTAACTTTTGTACTTCTATTTAATATGAAAATTTTAACTCAAGTTTGAATTTCAATAAAATTATACCTAAGGTTTTCCCTTTTTCCATTACTTTCCAAATCCATTTTTAACCTGTTAAAGACATCTTTTGCAAAATAAAGCTAAATAAAAGTTGCAAGTTTTAACTGCTTTTCATTACATAATTAAAACATAACTGTCAAACAAAATTATCTCTTAACTAATAGTATATACGAAAAATAAAAGGACTAGTTAATATTACTTCTTAACTAATAGTATTATCTTCAAGGTAAAAAAATAAATAAAAAAACATATTATTTTATTAAAAATTTAAACTAACTCGATTTTTTTTTGGTGAATATGGAATTTCAAACTTACATTTATATTTTTGAATATAAGATTAGTCATTTATATTCAACAAATAATAATATTATTAAAATAAACTCAAATTCACAACTTTACAAAATGGATTTTATAAAGCAATATTTATATATACTTATGAAATTATTTTAGTGGTTCTAAAGATAAATATAAGGCTTATAAAGAAAAGATTAGCAGAAAATAGAAAACCTGGTGTGGTTCTTTGTCGAAGTTGAAACTGAGAGGCATTATGTGTTGCTGATAGTTCTGTGATGAAAAAGGTTTATAAGGAAAGAGATGCATGCCTTAACACAGGCACTACTTTCTATATATATATATATAATATAATTAATAAGAATATGTTCTCGTTAATCACATATATGCATGTGAATCATACTGTGAATAGTTTAATGCAAATATTCAACGTGAGTTTCAGAAGAGATACGTTACGTGTTGTATGCTAATTCTTCAAGTTCTCACACGCTTCACGTGTATAGTGCTTTTCATTTCTTATCAAAGGAAATGGATTGTACAGAGAAGTTAGGTGGACAATTAATTTAGTGTATTTAATTTTTTTTATACATTGAATCATCCAATATTACTTAGCAATTGTTTCGGTATAATAATTGAGACCAAGATATGAACTTGGTGAGTCACATCCTTTCTTCCTAGAATGACGTTATTTTCACGTCTTCTTCCTATTCAGAATGCTCTAGGGAGAATGGGGTGGGTACCTGCGAATGCACTCCGACACTCAAGTTAGAAAAGGGAATCGTAGAACTCTTTCGTACCTTTTTTCCTTCTGGTTTTTCATATTTAACCTAGCAGTAAACCGTTTACTTGAAAATCCGGTTGGTTAGAGAACTTAACTGCTTGGAAAATATAACCGTTTGGTCGTACTGGATATTGGGTTAGTTGGTTCCGTGATTTATGGCCACTTGTTTCTAACCGTTTTGACTAAAATTGACCGAACATGACTTTTATCTTTGACTGGGTTTAACAAACTATCGTTAAAAGACAATCGGTAAATGGGATATAACGATCGCTCGCTCTGGCGGGTGAACGATGGTTCGAGAACAGTCATATGACAGCTCGTTATTTTATCCTTGATGATCGCTTGGGTTGCATCGATTCAGATATCTTATCATACAATAATAAAATAATTTAATTTCTTTTCCTTTTCTGGAATACAACTCCCTTACTCAAATACTATAAATGTTGAAAGAAAGATGTGAGATGATAATAAAGGAAGATACGTTATTCTTTTGTAATGATTCGATAATTGTATTTATCACACTTAATAGCTGTGTATCATTTAAAAGTTAATGTGAAAAACAGTTTAAATACTTTTTTTCTTTTTTCACTGATACGTTTTTTTTAAGAACAAAACCCAACAGAAAAATAAATCTCGAATAATTAACCTAACAATAAGAAGATTGCATCTACATTGTACCCTTATTTTTCGTTTTCCTTCTTTGAGGTCATGAGATTTCAAATTTATAATATAATAAAATATACATGTTTAGGTGTCTCTTAGTAGATACCATTTATATATTGTATCACTTTGTTAATAAAAAAAAAAACTAAGAAGCTAAAGACTATTTTTTTATATAATTTCACTTGAAGCAATTCATTAACACACTTTCTACTTATAATTGTATTTTGACTAAAGTTTGAAGGAAATTTATGTTTAAACTTCATAATTATCTATTATGTTAGTGGTAACGTTAAAGCTAAATTTTGTAACAACATGAATTAATTAGTAAGTATAAACATTTATCGCTAAGGTTGGAATACAACACTATTTAATTAAATTGAAATCATTATTCGTAGACATACGAGTTGATTTAGGTTTTCGTTAATTATAATATAAATATGAACAAAAATGGACAGAGAGAGTTGGACGGTAGATGTTCTCATCTTCTAAATAAAAATAGATATTAATATTTATCTTGCATCTCTATTTCATATTATCTTACAAATAATTTTTAGAAAATAAAATAAAATCAATTATTAAATATTTAATATTAGACGGACACGTATTAATTGTATAAATACTTTAAAATATAATCAAATATTTTTTTTATGAATGTCATGTAATTATAGAAAAAATAAATAGTTATACGTAATCACAATTTTATGATAACTATCCCATTTATTATTTTTGGAAATGTTTAGAGGAAAAATACTTTACAAATATAGTAAAAACTTGTAAATATCGAACCACTTTGAATTTATATTTAGATTGCAAAAACTACTATGATTTAACAAATTGTCATTAGGGTTGTGTCGGACATACAAAGAAAGATAGTAATAATACGTCTTAACCCTACTATGAGTAACTTAAATAACGTTCAAAAATAGGAGCGAGTGGGGAATTCAGATGGTTAAGAATCTCAAACCCTAGAAATTATTATTTCTTGAAATGACTAAGTATTTTTTAATGATTATAAATAATATTGAGAATATATATACATATAACGTTTGAAAATAAAAAGGATAATAAAGTAATTAAGGGTATATATAACTGTTTAAAAATAATTAATTTCTTGTAATTATAAAAAGGATGAATGAATAGGAACATAATTTTTTTTTCTTACAATAGTGACAAACATAAAGAAATGCAGGGAATATTTCTGTAATCTTATATTAAGGATAAAAGACTAATATTGTAAAAGACAATTTTTTTTTCACTTGATTAATTATTGTTAAATTAACCACTTATTAAGATTAGCCTCAACCTTAATCTACAATCTGCTTTGAATCTGGGAATTGGATCTATCAGGAAATCTTAGACATTCCCATTCTTCATCATTCACATTGCCAAAGTATTGATCCACCATTTCTTCACTAACCAGCTCTATTTTTGAAGGCTTCCACTGATAAACATATCACAAAACACCAAAATCAATGAGCTTTTAAAAAAATATATTTACCCTAATATATCCACAGAACCAGAACATAATAATATATTATCTCTTACCTTGGGTATATCACCTTTATCAAACATCTTTACTCTTGAACCCTAGGCACGATTTTAGTAAACAAGGGAGGGATTGTTAGTCATATAAAATTAGAAAAAAAATATTTGACATATATTTCTTACAATATTTTGACACATAACACGTGTCACTTTTTTACCGATTCCTTGTTTATTTGTTAGTGTATTGATGTATTTTAAATTAAATGAAAAAATAACGTATGTTGTGTGAAAATATTAAAAAAATGTATTAATATATTACTGTCCTTAAAATTAATTTCTTCATTAATGTATTATTAATTTTTTTTTTGTAAGGAGAAAAATGAGTATATAATAATAATAATGAAAAGCCAAATGAAAAAAAAAATGCATTCAAATTATCATACCGTAAGGATTAGCAAAAAGGAAAAAGATAGAGTAGGAAAAAAAATATTCAATGAAAATTATATATATGTATATATATTTGAAGGAGGAACTTTATTGCTAAAATATTTACCTCATATAAATCGATGCCAAAACTTTTTCTTGCCAAGTGACAGAAAATGTTATAATCTCTATAAAGGCATTGATCAAGGTTTTCTACCCTTCCTTTCCTGATCTGAAATGCATCAAATCATTGTTTAAATTAGTAAATATTTAGACATATATTTATTTGTACAACATTGAATTCAGTTACTATAATTTCGATTTTTATCTTTAATTGGTGTGAAATGTGAATGAAATAGGAGTCATCCAAGCAATTCAAAAGAATTAAACTTTTATAATTAACTTAATTAAATATATTAGATAATTTTCCTTAAGTATATTGAGGCCTAACTCCTTTAACATCTTTCTACTTAATATATCCATTTACAAATAAAACAATTATGTGATAGAAAACTTAGTGTGATCTTATAAAATGGACGTAAAGTAAGTTTTTCAAAAAAGATTCCCATAAAAAGAGTAAAAGTAGTAACATTTATTAATATTAGAAAACATCATTAATTAAAAAAGGACAAACAAATAATTATGTCAAAGCTAAAATTAATCAATAATGGGATATATGTATAATTGAATCTTTTTTTCTCTACTATACTTACTGATTTTAGAAATATCTTGAGGCTAGTAGGACAAGACGTATGCATGTAGTTTAATGCATTTTTTATCCATTCTTCAGCTCCATTTTCTAATTCAAGTTCCTATAAATTATGAACATATACGAGTCAAAATGTTATATACTTATTCTTCAACATATAATGAATAGAAAATGTACATATCTAAATACTTACCAAGGATTGAATTATTTCTTCCAACGTCCCTTTCGAGAAACATTTGTTTATAGTCTCTAATCTTTTTTATTTTATGACAAGAATATTAATGTGTCAATTCTCATAAAACACAAAATCTCAAGACAACAACCATAATTTTTCCTGATTTACCTCCTAAGAGGACTGTCTTCTTCCACATTTGGTTTGTCTGTGAACTTTTGTAGTAGTGCAGTGATTGTTGAAACATTTGGAGAATTAACAACTTGTAAATCATTTTCCAATGGCTTCAGCTTCTATTGCAAAAAGAAAAAAAAAACGAATTTTGGATTGTGTTTCTTAAAAATTCAACATAAAATCACAGTGTAACAGTAGATTATATCAGTACTAGTTTATGGGAATATCACATTAGTTAAGCTAAATGTAATATATATATATATATATATATATATATATATATATATATATATATATATTATATAAAAAGTGAGTTTTTAAGCCTAATTCAATCACATAAAATCGATTTGTAAGATGAAGTTTGTATTTTACTTATTTGTTATAATTTGACTTTATTTCTGGTAGAGGTGAGATTTCCAACGATAAATTACACCAGTTTTTAACTTAATGAACGTGATATATGTTGTTTTTTTTCTAAATGAACAAAATGTTCCCATAGTATGCAAAATATAAGTTCTACCATTGAAGGCACAAAGTGTGTGGCTAAACCACATGCTACTATTTCTGCTCCACCCAAACGTGCTCCACTCAACCCTAGATATTCCCCTGCATATTGCAAATTAATATCAAGACAAAAAAGCAAAAAAAACAAACATGAAAATATTGTTACACATTTATGCAGCTACCAAAATAGCCAGGAAGTCTAGAAAGGAAGTAACTGGCTCCTACATCTGGAGAAAGTCCTATAGATGCCTCTGGCATTGCAAAAACCTACAAATAATCGATCATGGAAAGTAAATGATTTAGTAGATCACAAGGAGGGACATAAATATACCTTTTTCATTGTTAAGCCTTATCAAATCAGAAATAAACCAACATTACATGAATTTTACCTGATAAAAAATGTAACATGTTAAAGGAAAAAGGAATAAACAAATATTTAGTTACAAATTATTTGGATAATTGAAATATTTTTGATTTGGTGTTCTAAATCTAATTTTGGGGAGAGAGGAAGATATGCATACAGCTTTTTCAGTCACAACCCTGAACCTCATATGCATAGATAGACCTGCTCCTCCTCCTATCATTACTCCATTGATCAAAGAGACCTAACTTGCAACCGTTGATACAAAACCATTCAAAAGGATGATAAAAACATGAGATATGAAAGAATAAATACATGGTTTGAGACTTAACCAACTTACCATAGGCTTTTTATAGGTTGCTATCAAATGGTTCAAAGTAAGTTGTTTCTTGTAAAAGCTAGCAGCATAGGTCCAGTGCCCTGGTTTAGCAACCGAAATAACGAACAAAATATGTTATAACAGAAATCCTAATAGTAAATCCATTAACGAGGAAATTGAAAGTTAGTGTTGGAATTTTTGATATCATGCAGTGTAAGGGGATTTTGGTGTTGGACAAGTTCTACCTGTTATTGAACATGTAAGCGCTGATTCTATATCACCACCAGCACAAAAAGCTTTTCCATTACCCTAATTAACACAAAAAATGAAATGATAAACTACTTATGGAATAAACCCAAACAAGAATTTTATTAATCTTCCTCTCCTTCTTTACCTTTAATATCACAAGTTTGACTGAAGGGTCATTCTCATACAACCCTAAATTATTTTTTATTTGAACTATCTGCAAAACAACAAAAGCCATATACTGTCATTCTCCTACAACATAAAACTGTGTTTCTTTTTTCTTTTTTGTATTTGTATGTTATTGCAAAATGTACATGTGGCTCTGAAAAGGGAACATTGTTAGAAAACGTTTTTGAGTGCAAAAAGCCCCTTTCATTTTCGATATTTCATCACTTCGTAATTTTGTTCTTCAGTGTTTATTAACCTTCTCAGGATTAATCTACAAGGCATAGGCAGGGGAAAGGCTACGAATTTGTGAGCCACAAATAGCCATGGAACAACTACTTAAACCAGTATATGGGATGAAGGTAGGGAAATCATTATTTATGCACTACTACAATAAAGAGAAACGACATCGGTAGGTTATGTTTATAGGCATCGGTTCTACAACCGAGACATATCTGAACGAGGTAAAAAGGTTAAACTTTATGCCTCGGTTATAGGCCGGGATAAAACGAGACAGGAATATGCATCGGTTCTTAGATAACCGAGGCAGTAGAGTGTATTTTTTTTATTTTTTCTATTTTTTCATACTTCAGACTCTCATTCACGGTTCATTCATTCTCATTCGGTTCATTCATTCTCAATCATTCTCTCATGCCAAACAAACCCAAGAATTCTCCCAAAATTTCTTCCAATTTCAGCTCCCAAAATTTCTTCCAATTTCAGCTCAAAAATTTAAAACAAACAAGAAAACTGTAACAGGAATCAATCAAACGGCGGTCCATACTCAATCAGCAACACAATGTCATCAATGTCCAAAGCCAGAGAAGCAAAATGCGTGTCACAAACGGCGGTCCATACTCAATCAGCAACACAGTGTCATCAATGTCCAAAGCCAGAGAAGCAAAATGCGTGTCACAAAGCAAAGGGCATACCCAAATTTCTTCCTCTTCGCACATGGTGAAACAGAGCCAGAAGCATCTCCCCCACAGATTTGCCCACAGACCATGCAGTTCCGACTACCACCAACGGCGTGGTTCAGCTTCTTCGCGCCACCTAAACCGTCGACAGAAGCATCTCCGACCACCACCATCTCCCCCCATGCGCGCAGATCTGCCCTCCATGCGCCCAGATCTGCCCGCCGCCCCCTCTATGAGCGCAAATCTGCCCACCGTCACCTCCCTCCGTCACCGCTGCGTCCTCGCGTCCACCGTCGTCGCACGTCGTAGGAGAAGAGGAAGAGAAGAAGAGGTCGTCGCAGGAGAAGAGAAGAGTGTCCTCGCCGCAGCCGCGTCCTCGCCGCCGCCACGTCCTCGCGTCCACCATCGTCGCACGTTGCAGGAGAAGAGGAAGAGAAGAAGAGGTGGTCGCAGGAGAAGAGAAGAGAAGAGGAAGAGAAGAGGGGAAGAGGAGGAGAATTTTGGGGAAAAGTTTTTCTGGCTCTCGATTTAAGGCCTGCACAGTCGAAGCCCAATATGCCTCGGTAACCGAGGCCGTATCTTTGGTATGTGAGGGTTAGGCCTCGGTTCACTCTGGCAACCGAATCAGTATCTTCTTTAGACACCGGTTGCTTAACAACCGAGGCATATAATGCTTTTAAAATTACGAGACTGTCACTGCGTTTTAATATGCTTCGGTTCCATAAAAACCGAGTCATAATGTCCGCGTTTAAAACGTCATTTTTTACTAGTGATGTTTGTATCGAATATAGTGTATACCAAACAGTTATTAATTGTTAACAGTTCAGTCATCACCACAACAATGGTCAACTAGGCCACCATCCACTGCATTAACTAAAGTCAACCAGTTCGAATGGCTTTTGGGCCGGCGTTTAAGTTATTGGGCCAAAGATCCAGTAGAAGATAAAATAATCAAAGGAATAATCAAGAATATCTGATTGAAGATCTGATTAAAGATATTGATAAATTGTTAATATATTGATAAAGTCGTTTATGAGTAATTAACCGGATCTCCAGGTAAGGTTGTTTTTGTTTGGCTTATGAAACATTTATAAATACAATGACAGGACCAAAGGCCATGTACGTTCAACTAAGACTCCACTACATTCCACTTACATTCTACTCACAATCAAAACTCATACTCTCAAATACTCCAAAAGTGATAATCATTCACTATGTATTCAATTAAGAGCCAAAACTCTTCAATTACACGCCTAACTTGGGCGTCGGAGCACCTTTTGCAGGTACTCCCCCTTTGGTCTAGACTGAAGACAACCGAACGATCCATACTGAAAGGCAACCGAGCAGTCCAAAGGAAAGACAAATGAGCAGCTTCGATAATCCAGACACCCGAAAGCAAGAAAGACACGTCAGGTCCTACAAATCCTTACCGAAACAATGTCCAAACTAACACTAACACAACATGCATGCATGTTGTATTTAAGAAAATACATTTTCTATAATAAACAATAGTCTCTAGTTCAACTAAGTCTTTTTGAACTCAGGTTTACGTTCAACAGGAACAAGAATACTTTACGGTCAAAAGTAGGTTTAATTTTTATTTTATAAATTAATTTTTTAGGATTGAATTAGTCTTCAAATTCAATATTTTTTATCCCTATGATGTAATTTTAAGAAAATTACATAAATCAATCAATTTTAATTTTTTTAAATATATGAATAAGTTATGTTTGTATAACACAACTTCATTGTAAAAAAATCACTACATGAAATATGGTAGTTATCTACATCCAGTAGATAATGAAAAAATATTGTAGGTAATTTGATGTTATTTAGAAATTCTATTTAGTAGGTATTAAATTTGTAGGTAATTTTATCGATGAAAAATATTTTTCAAGATTGAATTAGTTTTAAAGTTTAATTTGTTATCATTAAAAAAAATTACTAAAGTAAACCAATTTAAAATTTCCTTAAGTATATATGGATAAGTTGTGTTTGTATGACACAACTTCATTAAAAAAAGAATTACTATAAAAAATATGATTATTATCTACAACATAACATATAATATAGGTGGTGAGAAATTCTAAGAAGTTTATTTTGTAGGTAATAAAATCATTGGTAATTTCATCTATAAAAAATGATTTTTAAGATTGAATTAGTCTTGAAATTCAATTATTTATAGCAATATACTGTAATTTTAAAAAAAATTACATAAATAAACCAATTTAAATTTTTTGCAACATATGTGGATAAGTTGTGGTTGTATTACACAATTTCATTCTAAAACAATTACTAAAAAAAAATTTGTAGGTAATTTGATGATACCTACAAAGCCTATTTCATAGACAATAAGCTTGTAGGTAATTTTATCTATGAAAATGTACGTTCATTAGTAACTTATTCATTATCTACGAAATTAAGACAAAAAATTTACATGAATGATACANTTAGAGATGAACCGAGGCAGTAGGATGTGAGTTTATGCCTCGGTTGACAACCGAGACCAAAAGTCTTTGACTTTTTACCTCGCCTGAATATGCCTCGGTTGGGAAACCGGTGCCTATAGCCAAAAATAACCGCTGTCGTTTCCCCTTATTGTACTAGTGTAGGTCCATCTTTGCAGAAGATAAGTTGTCAACTCCTGTCTTATCTTCTTAATTGCGTCCTCTGGTATAGAAGATGTACTCTTAAAGCGCTGCAAAGTGAAGAAAGATTCATTATGTTTTCATATGTTGAAAGATGAATTTGATTTGTACAACGAACACAAGGACAAAAATATGTCCCGTTCACAGACTTTGCATTTTGTGCAATATAGTGCAAGAACTCCGAAACACCCTTCTCATATTCTTCACTGATGTGACATTCATTCATCCAGCTTCGATCCATACTATGTTCGTAACATACTTCATCAGTTTCAATTTTTTAACTCTCACAAGGTTAGGCCCTACCCATTCAGAATTTTTTTTTCTTCATAATTTGCTAAAACACGTGCAAAGAAGTCTAACATGATAAGTTTGATAAGATTTCGGCAGCATTTCGCATTGGTCTCCGAAATATACGAAATGAAAGTGGTCAGAGATAACCACAATCAAATATGCATCCGGAGAACAATACAAATAATCTGAACCGAAATTTTATCAATTTTATCCATAGACTCCAACATACATGTTATAGCAAATTATGAAAAATATTTTTTCCAAACGGTTCAATCGGACAATTCAAAATTTAATACAAAGGATTAAAAGATTAATCGTTTGTGTTAAATTTCAAATGGGAACTAAGTTTCACTCAATAATTTGATACTTATAATCTAACATGCCAATCATAAAAACATAATAAACTTTATCACATGCATATATTCAAAAGCCAATAACATGCATACCCAAAAGCCAATAACATGCATACACAAAAAGTTTTCAACAACAAAGCTAACCTTATTAGCATATTAAAAAAGTAATGGAGGGAAATGGAGTGCACGTAAGAATTCGCAGGCCAAAAACCCTCAAAATCGCCACCCAAGAACACGCGAAAAACTGCACCAAAACACAATGAAAACGCATTTTAATCGGTTCAAATTGAAGATAATTCATCAAAGAGTAATTTAATCGGAGCAAAACTAAGTTTAAACAGTCCAAAAGAGAGAAAACACACCTGGAAAATGCAAACCGAGGAAAGAAAACGCGAGGAGGAAAATGATGAACAGTGCGTGTAACTGCCCGCGAACTCACGTAGTGGTAATAATATATTTTGTACTTATGGGGAAAAAGAAATTGATGCTTGTTTAGGTGAACACATTGATGCTTTGCTAAAAGAAGAAAATTTGGATTTCGAAATGTCCCTACCATATAACTCTGGTTTTAAGGCTATCTTCGAAGACAGTCCTAAAGTATTGAATAATTCAACATCCAATGATTGGGATGTAAATTCAAATGAGATTGAATCAAAGTCCAATGGTTTCTTGGGTAAGTAAAAAAGTTGGAACAAACAAAGGAAAACTGTCACACTAGAAGATTCTTTTAAGTCAAGTGGTTGTGATAGTTGTGAAGGTTGTGATGGTTGTAAACAAAACAGGTCAAGCAAACACAAAAATCTAATGATGACTATTAAACTGCACTAAAATGTGAAGCTTCATTTCTATCTACTATCTATGAATAGATATTGATTAATTTTTATCTACTATCCCAATATCTAAAAGGTCATGGTGCGACAGTTAAATAGAAATCCAGACCTTAAGAACTTAAATACAAACAAATGAGAACTCATAACTTACCTCAATGGTCCATGAGGCATCTAATAGTTTAGGGCTTCTACACAACCACANTTTAATCTTTATACGTAAATTCACAAATCTTATAGTTTGTAAAAGGATAAAACACTCAAATGTTCTTAGTATGCTAGCATATAATCTAGGCTTAAGGCTATGACCATATCCTTTATGTCTAGAAAATCGTTACCAAAGTGTTTCTTAAAGTATAAGTCACACCTTTTTTTTACATATCACATCTTGTAGCTATGGTCTAAAAAGTAATAAATGCAGTGATATTTTTATTTATTTTTTAGGATTAATTTCTTACTTGAACTTTATATTTAGAGTTCTTTTTTCTTCTGTTTAGTATCTATTTTTAAAAATATTTATATTTTGTCTTAAAATAATATAAATTATATGAATCACGTTTTTTATGTTAAATTATCAAAAACAGAATTGATTACGTGATGACGTGATTATAAAATTTGTATTTTTTTCTTTTTTTCTGCTTTTATTAAATAGAAAAAAATTAAGCAAATAAACATATCTTTTATTATTAATATATATATATATATATAAAGTTTAGGACTTTCATCTTTATTGAGAATCATCCACCATCCTTCCAGCTATCAGTTATGTCAAACCTTCCTATAACTTCAAATTTGATAAATTTAAGACTTGGAAGAATTAACTTTATGAACTTACCATTTGATGGTTAAGGCTGTTCAACTTCCGAGGTCTGTTTAGTATGACTAACTTCACAGAAGAACTTCCTGAGAAAAGTACCTATAAAGAAGGTTGATCATGCAATAGAAGAGACAACTTAGTATGATAAATGATATAAAATTTAATATAAAAGTACAACATAAATTTGAAGGTTGATCATGTTGAAGCGACGTTACTATAAAAATAAAAAGGATTTTGAATAGAATAAGAAGAAAAAACCTGGTTTTGTTCCCTGTCAAAATTGACTCTGGGAGCCATTGATATTAAATTTTGAATAAGAGTTTTGGAAAGGTAGCACAAAAGTTGAGATCAACGCAGCTATATTTATAAACCTTAAGATATATACATAAATTTATATTTTCAGTCCCTAAGGATAAGGTTTTGATTTATTATTATGAGATATTGTGGACTTAAATTTTCGAAAGAAATACGGTAGAAGATAGAAAAAGGAACTGTTCACAATGTCTTATCAACTCACTGGTGTCACTCCTAAGTGTGGTGAAAGTTATTGTATTTAAAAAAAAAATTAAAAATTAATTAAACAAATAAAAAAAAAAAAAAAAAAAAAAAAAATAAAAATAAAAAAAAAAAAAAAAAAATTTTTAAATGAATTAAAATTATTTATTTAAAAAAATTATTTAATAATTAAAAAAATTAATAATAATTGTTATACAATTATTTTGTAAAAAAATAATAATAATAGTAATTTTTAAAGATGAGATAATCATATATTTATCGTCAAATAAAAAAATCCTTTAATTATTGGAGAGTTATTTTCTTGTAAATTCATTTTAGCATTCTCATTCGCGTTCGAAATTAATTAGCACGTATTTAATTAGCTACTAATAAAATTTTAATTTTTTATGTTGATTAATTTAATTTAATTATTTCTCTTAATTTAAATAATTGTTATGTTGAGTTTCATTATTACAACTTTTAATGCAATGTAACATTTGTTATTTTATATAATTTATAATGTTAAATTGTTTTTTTTACTNTGTGATCTTCTATCTTTTTGGTTTATCTTTCTTTGTAGTTTAGCAATCATAAGTTATCAATATATTTGTGTGGTTGTAGTGAACGTGTGTTATTTTTCAAAACAAATTAGTGTGGTAAACTTGGATAATCAATGATCATAACAAAATAAAAAAAGCATCCATGCATCTTATCTAGTTCGAAAACTTGTTCAGAAATAAAAAATCATGTTTAGAATGCGAAAATTATGAGTTGATATAAATTGTGTTTGTGATTACATTATAAATAGAAATTTCGCATCTCGTAGAAGGTTCATCTCATGATTGTTTTTTAGGAGACTTTTCTTTTTACCAATTGTACTTTTAATCGATAAAGAAAAGTTTCTATATTAATTTAGAATTGATATAAAAATCAATATTATAGTTATTATTACGATTATTATTATCCTTATATATTATTATTATTATAGTTATTATTATTAGTATTATGATAATGTATTTCTATTATTATTATTATTATTATTATTATTATCATTAATAATGATAGAGCTGTCAAAACAGGTTACCCGGCCCGACCTGACCCGACCCGACCAACCACGGGTTGGTCACTTAGTGAGTCAACCCAACTCGGCTCATTTATTAACGAGTTAAAAAAATTCGAACCCGACCCGACCCACCACGGGTTGGTGGGTTAAACGGGTTGGCTCATTAACTCACTTAATTTTTTTTTCACCCTCTTCTTCTCATATTCTTATAACATATTACTTTGATCGATCAAATTGAAACAGTAATAATTAAACCAATTGATATAAAAGAAAATAAAACAAAAAAAATATATTGTTATATATATTCTAAGCTATCAAGCATAAAAATTTGCCAATTTAATTTAATGAGACATAGACAACCGTTTGACCAAGAAACTATATATAGGCATTAACAAAAATATATAGCACAAGATAAAATTGTCACGCTTGTAGATAGTCTAAAAACAAGATTAGTTTGATGATTTAAAAAAAAAAAAGGAGATATTGTGAGTTCAATTCTTCAATTACTAAAATATTAATAATTAATTAATATTTATTGATAAAAAAAATGGTAGAAGAGGTAAAAGAACACCGGTGGAAACTTCATAATGTGTTGTTATAAGTTTCAATATAATATTGAGACAAGTTTTGAAAGAGAAGATTTTAATGGAATTGTGACTGAAGAAGCTTATAATTGGAGGATACATACTGATAATCAAGTTTGTCATAAAGATTGACATGTATGCCTTTACCTAGATTTAGGTCTCAAGTTAAGAAGAATGAGTCGTGCAAACACTAAAAAAATGCAAAATTATTAGTGTAGAAAAGACTTTAGATATATGTTATTGTAATCTTTTTACGTCTGATTTTGACCTGACGTCTATACGGGTGATATTAATGGGACATCGAACCCACAGTCAGACGTCTATATAGACGTCTAACCTGTACAATCAGACGTCTATATAGACGTCTGACCACACAAATCAGACGTCTAAGACCCTGGAACGTGCTCAGCCTCTATAATCCATTGGACGTCTGTGTGTATACCGACAGACGTCGGACTGTACACTAACGAATGTCTACTGGGTGTTTTTTTTTCTTTAAAAAATTAATTTATTTTTGCAATAAAACCACATCTGAAAAACTGATAATTGTCCCAGCACAGTTTAATATATATCTAATGAAAGATGAATTTGATTTGTGCAACGAACACAAGGACAAAAATATGTCCCGTTCAACAGACTTTGCATTTTGTACAATATAGTGCAAGAACTCCGAAACACCCTTCTCATATTCTTCACTGATGCGACATTCATTCATCTAGCTTCGATCCATACTATGTTCGTAACATACTTCATCAGTTTCAATTTTTTAACTCTCACAAGGTTAGGTCCTACCCATTCAGAATTTTTTTCTTTATAATTTTCTAAAACACGTGCAAAGAAGTCTAACATGATAAGTTTTATAAGATTTCGGCAGCATTTCGCATTGGTCTCTGAAATATACGAAATGAAAGTGGTCAGAGATAACCACAATCAAATATGCATCCGGAGAACAATACAAATAATCTGAATCGAAATTTTATCAATTTTATCCATAGACTCCCACGTACATGTTATAGCAAATTATGAAAAATATTTTTTCGAAACTGTTTAATCAGACAATTCAAAATTTAATACAAATGATTAAAAGATTAATCGTTTGTGTTAAATTTCAAACGGGAACTAAGTTTCACTCAATAATTTGATACTTATAATCTAACATGCCAATCATAAAAACACAATAAACTTTATCATGCATATATTCAAAAGCCAATAACATGCACACCCAAAAGCCAATAAGATGCATACACAAAAAATTTTTCAACAACAAAGCTAACCTTGTTAGCATATTAAAAAAGCAATGGAGGGAAATGGAGGAGTGCACGTAAGAATTCGCAGGCCAAACATGCTCAAAATTGCCACCCAAGAACACGCGAGAAACTGCACAAAAACACAACGAAAACGCATTTTAATCGGTTCAAATGGAAGATAATTCATCAAAGAGTAATTTAATCGGAGCAAAACTAAGTTTAAACATCCAAAAGAGAGAAAACACACCTGGAAAATGCAAACTGAGGAAAGAAAACGCGAGGGGGAAAATGATGCCAGTGTGTGTAACTGCTCGCGAACTCGCATAAAGGTAATAATATATTTTAGACGTTGGTCCCCCTTAGTGACCGACGTCTATATTCATCTAAAAGTCGGGGCCTCTCCCAAGCCGACGTTTAAATCATCTAAAAAATTAATTTTGGCGGAGCCTTTGGCGTCCGACTTTAGGGGCCCCGACGTTTAAGGGGTGCTTAGATGTGAGGTCTGACTAGCCGACGTATAAGTACAATGCAACAGTCACTTTTTCCCTACCTCTGCTGGCCATTTGGCGTCCGACTTTAGGGGGGTTGACGTCTAATTCGTATTTAGACATCGGGGTGGCAGGATCAGACGTCTAAGTGGCGAAAAAAAGTGACTTTTGGGATTATGGGCTGACCATTTTGGCGTCCCATCGGGAGAATCGGACGTCTAAGGCTTATTTAGACATCAAGGTGGCGGGGTCGGATGTCTAAATGGCATCAAAAAATGGCTTTTGTGATTCTGGCGCGACCATTTTGGCATCCAATTGAATAATTGGACGTCTAAATACGAATTAGACGTCACGAGCTCTCAAGTTGGACGTCTAAAACGAATAAAAAATTAATTTCTGCAATATTTTTTACATCCATTTATGGGGAGTTGGCGTGTTAGTCAATTTGGACATCCACCCAATCAGACGTCTCAATGCAAATTTTATTTAGGAAATGTCACCGGTCATTTTTATAAGTTGGATATTTGGTGGTTCGATGTCTAAGGGGTGAAGTTAAAGTCCATTTATGCACTAATGGATACTAATAGACGAAATTTTTTAATAACAACTAATATTCATCTGTAATGGAATATTTTGTGACGTTTTACAGACGATCAAATATCTATCTATAATTTTACTGCTGGTAATTATTACCGACGGATATAAGTCGTTGGTAATTATCGATGGATATATCTATCATTAATTATCAAAGAATAATGTCTATCGATAATTATCAAAGGATATATTTGCCGGTATATCCATTTGTATGTGTTAGGCAGAGTCCAATATAATTTGTATTTTGTTTATCCCACTATCATATAATCATCAGACCTGTTCAAAACCATAGATAATCCATATTCAGAATATCAGACAATAAGGTATATACTCATATACATCTTTTGGAGAGAATTCAAATCTAATTTTCGATATATTTTCTACATCATATTCACAGTAGTTGTTTTTAGTATCAATTTGAATACCCTTAACTAGATTATCGGACTACCCATTACACTCACTCTATTGGGACTGATCCTTTTATCAGTTAATTACAATCATCATTGTGTATTGTGTTCTCTTAGAGTAGTTTGTTATAGTTGTAGTCTATGTATAGTTACTGATAAGATCAAGCTAAATTAAAGGGATGAATGTTTACAGTTTTCTTCACATGGTTAGAAGTTGTACTGATGGGGAAAAAGAAATTGATGCTTGTTTAGGTGAACACATTGATGATTTGCTAAAAGAAGAAAATTTGGATTTCGAAATGTCCTTACCTTATAACTCTGGTTTTAAGGCTATCTTCGAAGACAGTCCTAAAGTACTGAATAATTCAACATCCAATGATTGGGAAGTAAATTCAAATGAGATTGAGTCAAAGTCCAATGGTTTCTTGGGTAAGTAAAAAAGTTGGAACAATAAAGGAATACTGCCACACTAGAAGATTCTTTTAAGTCAAGTGGTTGTGATAGTTGTGAAGGTTGTGATGGTTGTAAAAAAAACAGGTCAAGAAAACACAAAAATCTAATGATGATTGTGAAATTGCACTAAAATGTGAAGCTCTATTTCTATCTACTATCTATGAATAGATATTGATTAATTAATTTTTATCTACTATCCCAATATCTAAAAGGTCATGGTGCGACAGTTAAATAGAAATCTAGACCTTAAGAACTTAAATACAAACAAATGAGAACTCATAACTTACCTCAATGGTCCATGAGGCATCTAATAGTTTAGGGCTTCTACACAACCACAAACTCTCCCTCGACAAAGAGGCAACAAACACCAACCTTCGACATCAACAATCCCTTTACAACAAAAAAACTCATGAGAAATGAGTTTAGATTGCAATTACAAAGGCTAATCTAGAATGCAGAAAGGTATGAAAACCAAACCTACAATAACTACTACTAAAACACATTTAAGCCAAGGTAATCCATTAAACCAATTCCAATTTGGAAGTAAGCATCATTGTAATAACAAATCTATTAGGAACCAATTTCAATTAGGCATACGCATCATTGGCAATCCATTAGTCCAATTTCAGAACCAAAACAAGAAGGCAATCCATTCAACACAAATTTACCTCTCCTAGACCTCCATTGCCAGTTTAGGGGTTCTGGACAACCACAAACCCTCCACTATCACCAGCCACCGTAACGCAACGGCCATAGTCACCCAGCAACACTATCGTGCCACCACTGTCGCGCTCGTGGCACCACTGTTGTGTAAATTGATAGCAGGGTCACTCCCCCCATGCACTACCGTTGTGCCACCCTTCAAGCCACCGTCGTGCCACCACTTTCATGCTTGTACAACCATCGTCACACAAATTGCCAACAGGGTCGCGCCACTGTTACGCCATTCTCGTGCCATCTTCTCCCCTTCGTCAAGTCATCGTCGCGCCACCAATGTTGCGCAAATCGCCAGCAGGGTCGTGCCACTGCCACTGCCATTAGTGTCGCGCTCGCTGGACTGCTACCAGCATCCACAGTCACACCACAAGCTGGGGAGTTTCAAATTGATGATCGGGGTAGGTTGAGGGAGAGGGATTTTGGTGAAAAACGAAAGTTTAGTAATTTCGATAGTCCCTATTTTCGGTGACTTTTCTCAAATAGGTCCCTCACTTTTTTTGTTTGAAGTGGTCCCTATTTTTTAAAATTTTAGTAATTAAGTCCTTACCATTAGTTCCATACTAACACAATTAAAAAGGTGCCACGTGTCACCTCATGGTTTTTTTGAATTTTTTAAATATATTTTTTAATTATTTTTTTTTATTTTTTTTATTTTTTGAAATATTTTTACAAATAAAAAATTTCCCAAATGTCAAGCTGACATTGTGTCACGTGACAATGATAGTGTGACATGGCATTGCCAGTGCCACGTGTCACTATCAGGCCACATATCATTGCATTTGTCTCAATTTGGTTCCCATATTTTTATGTTATCTCAATTTGGTCCCTGTATTTTTATTTCATTTCAATTTAGTGCTATTGTTTTAAAAAATTAAACAATTTTGTTCCTCTCAAAATTCAAACAAAATTTAATTTGTATATAAGTCTTTAAAAAAAATTTATACAAATTGATATTTTTTTATTAGAAAAATGAAAAAATACGAACTAACATATGACACATTTTTATTTATATAGATAATACTAAAGAAAATAACTTAGTTGCATTAAATTTTTTAAAACAAGAATTAAATTGAGACAAATAAAAATAAAGAAATTCATTTAAATTTTTTCTATGAAATTAAACAACAAATGAAATCATTTAACCTAAATAATATGAATGAGCAAACTTTAAAAGTTAACATTTGAGTAATAAATAGTTTTGTGAAGGTGATATACACAAAAATGGTCTTAGTACTTCTTCCTCAACAATTCATAAAATATTTCTAGAATTAAATATTTATATTTGGAATACATAATCACTAATAGTCTCAATACTTCTTCTTCAACAATTCATTTACTAACAAGCAACCATTCTATACTTCGTCAATAAATTCACTAGCAAATGTGTCTTATCGACGGATCACTATCCATCAGTAATAATCCGTTAATAATATTGTATTTTCTTGTAATGATCAAAGATATAAGATTGAATGTTAAATTATAAAATTGAAAAGGATATGGGTAAGTTTTAAAGGTAAGACTATTTTGTAAAAAAAAACTAATGAAAGGAAATTTTGTGATCGTTTTATCCAAGAAAAAATTGTGTCATATTTCAAACTAGAACAACAAAAAACAAATAACACTCTTAATTAGTTTCATGTGTGGGAATTATCTATTGTTAGAATTTTACGTGTAAGTCTAAATCCTATATTGGGTAAAAATGAGAAAGTAGAATATTATATAATTTTGAAGATCTATTAATCATTGCCTTAAGGTTTTGGATATAGAGTAGTGTCAATATTTTATGTGGTTAAATTCAAGTTTCATTAACGTTGTATCTCTCGAGTAATTCTCTCCCAATGAGAAAAAAGTGGATGAATTTGAGGTTAAAGTTTTTGTCTTTTCTAAAGAGATTTGTAGGTGAAAGTAAGTGAATTAGGAAATAAAATTTATAAATGATTTGATTGTAATTAATAAAAAAATTTAATAGATAAAAGAAAAGCAAGATTACAAAATTATCTTTAATTGTATAAAGTAATATGAAATAATATTTTGATAAATTAGAAATACGTATTTAAAAACTGTTATTCAATAAATATTTTAAATTATTATCAATTTTACAAATATTCTTAAATCCCGCAAAATCAATTTTTTGCCTTCAAGCAAACAAATAATGTAGTGTATCACGAGTGAACTGTATCATCACCAGTTGTATCAAGCTTGACAAAAACATTGGGAGGAGACAGTTCTGTCAAGTCGCAAAAGCACGGAACACATTAGGTCCAATGTTTTTAACATCTATACGCATTCTTCACAAACAAATTTCTCCAAAATTTTTTTAACATATATTATGAAAGTTCAAAGAGTGGTACAAGATATGCAGAGAGAACGTACATAACCCACATAATTGATATACAATAATTGTTGTCTAACTGTGATAAAAAAATGTGCTCATAAGATAAGAAAACCACTGGGATGGCATACATAAAGAAGTTCGCAAAAAAGAAGATAATGGCAAAAAAGGAAATAATATTATACTTTTTATTCTTTTTCTATTCTGTAAAGTTCAATTATTTCATGAATGATTACAGAAAACAAGTAGAAGATGTCAGAAATATTAAGCTTTCAACATCGTGTTGGACAGGAGGGTAAAACAATAGAACCCTAATGCACTGTTTGTTTCCTACCATGGAAACACACCAGGACTGATTTGAAAGAAAAGAACAAAAGACGACATAAAAATAGGTACGAAAATTGAGATGATTTTTTTTAACTTTTTTACCTCATGAGTAGAAAAAATCGGAGAATGTGTAGTAAAAATAAACAATAATTTTTTTTATATTAAATCAATTAATTTTAGTATGTATTTTAAAACTAATATGTAACATATAATAATTAAACATTTATGAATATATTTTATTACTATAGTAAAATGAATAATTAAAATAATTAATGATATAATTATAATATTTTTAATATATATTTTATATTATAATAATTAATTAATTAAAATTAATTTTTTTTTAAAAAAATAATTAAATTTATATTTTTAAACATATTTTATAATATTTTTAAAAACCAATTTTATGATTGTTTTAAACATACACTAAAAAAATCAAATCTGCTACAAACTTTTTTTTTTCTCAATTTTTACACATTTTCTTTAATTCCAACAGCCTCATTTTTCATTTCCTTGTTTTTTACAATTCTTTCAATTCACCCGCTAATCCAAACACAGCATATTATCGGATATTCATCATTAAATATTGAATCAGAGATCAAACTTAATAATAAAAAATTAATTTTATTGTTAATTCTAAAATCACTAATTTTTTCAGGATTTACATATATGATTTCATCTTGGTGTTTAATCTTTTATTAATGATCCCCTGTTATATACCATGAGTTATACAAAGAGGGCTATGTGTAAAATGGTGACATTCTTCCTCTGAAACCTTTTTCAAATATTTATAGAAATTTGAACCCACATCATTGAATAAGTTTGCTTGAGTTAATATAAATTTCTTAATTAAAACTATTAATTTTTAATAAAATAAAATTATTAAAAACGTGGTTAGAAAATAATAAAAGGTCTCATTAAAAATAATGATTTTTCTTAATCGGTTTTCTTCATTAATATTATATAACAACTCATTTTAGAAGAATTTTAGGTGAAATAATTTATGACCGAATTAATTTTCTTTAAAAAAAAAGGCATTCAGAAAATGGTTAATCGCTCTGCATAACTTGTGTCCTTTTTTATATCCTTCTTATTTTCACTATCTTAGAGAGGAAAAAATGATTTTTGACATAGTATAAATTCGTTTTTTTTTTCNTTCAAACAAAATTTAATTTGTATATAAGTCTTTAAAAAAAATTTATACAAATTGATATTTTTTTATTAGAAAAATGAAAAAATACGAACTAACATATGACACATTTTTATTTATATAGATAATACTAAAGAAAATAACTTAGTTGCATTAAATTTTTTAAAACAAGAATTAAATTGAGACAAATAAAAATAAAGAAATTCATTTAAATTTTTTCTAAGAAATTAAACAACAAATGAAATCATTTAACCTAAATAATATGAATGAGCAAACTTTAAAAGTTAACATTTGAGTAATAAATAGTTTTGTGAAGGTGATATACACAAAAATGGTCTTAGTACTTCTTCCTCAACAATTCATAAAATATTTCTAGAATTAAATATTTATATTTGGAATACATAATCACTAATAGTCTCAATACTTCTTCTTCAACAATTCATTTACTAACAAGCAACCATTCTATACTTCGTCAATAAATTCACTAGCAAATGTGTCTTATCGACGGATCACTATCCATCAGTAATAATCCGTTAATAATATTGTATTTTCTTGTAATGATCAAAGATATAAGATTGAATGTTAAATTATAAAATTGAAAAGGATATGGGTAAGTTTTAAAGGTAAGACTATTTTGTAAAAAAAAACTAATGAAAGGAAATTTTGTGATCGTTTTATCCAAGAAAAAATTGTGTCATATTTCAAACTAGAACAACAAAAAACAAATAACACTCTTAATTAGTTTCATGTGTGGGAATTATCTATTGTTAGAATTTTACGTGTAAGTCTAAATCCTATATTGGGTAAAAATGAGAAAGTAGAATATTATATAATTTTGAAGATCTATTAATCATTGCCTTAAGGTTTTGGATATAGAGTAGTGTCAATATTTTATGTGGTTAAATTCAAGTTTCATTAACGTTGTATCTCTCGAGTAATTCTCTCCCAATGAGAAAAAAGTGGATGAATTTGAGGTTAAAGTTTTTGTCTTTTCTAAAGAGATTTGTAGGTGAAAGTAAGTGAATTAGGAAATAAAATTTATAAATGATTTGATTGTAATTAATAAAAAAATTTAATAGATAAAAGAAAAGCAAGATTACAAAATTATCTTTAATTGTATAAAGTAATATGAAATAATATTTTGATAAATTAGAAATACGTATTTAAAAACTGTTATTCAATAAATATTTTAAATTATTATCAATTTTACAAATATTCTTAAATCCCGCAAAATCAATTTTTTGCCTTCAAGCAAACAAATAATGTAGTGTATCACGAGTGAACTGTATCATCACCAGTTGTATCAAGCTTGACAAAAACATTGGGAGGAGACAGTTCTGTCAAGTCGCAAAAGCACGGAACACATTAGGTCCAATGTTTTTAACATCTATACGCATTCTTCACAAACAAATTTCTCCAAAATTTTTTTAACATATATTATGAAAGTTCAAAGAGTGGTACAAGATATGCAGAGAGAACGTACATAACCCACATAATTGATATACAATAATTGTTGTCTAACTGTGATAAAAAAATGTGCTCATAAGATAAGAAAACCACTGGGATGGCATACATAAAGAAGTTCGCAAAAAAGAAGATAATGGCAAAAAAGGAAATAATATTATACTTTTTATTCTTTTTCTATTCTGTAAAGTTCAATTATTTCATGAATGATTACAGAAAACAAGTAGAAGATGTCAGAAANCAGACCTTAAGAACTTAAATACAAACAAATGAGAACTCATAACTTACCTCAATGGTCCATGAGGCATCTAATAGTTTAGGGCTTCTACACAACCACAAACTCTCCCTCGACAAAGAGGCAACAAACACCAACCTTCGACATCAACAATCCCTTTACAACAAAAAAACTCATGAGAAATGAGTTTAGATTGCAATTACAAAGGCTAATCTAGAATGCAGAAAGGTATGAAAACCAAACCTACAATAACTACTACTAAAACACATTTAAGCCAAGGTAATCCATTAAACCAATTCCAATTTGGAAGTAAGCATCATTGTAATAACAAATCTATTAGGAAACAATTTCAATTAGGCATACGCATCATTGGCAATCCATTAGTCCAATTTAAGAACCAAAACAAGAAGGCAATCCATTCAACACAAATTTACCTCTCCTAGACCTCCATTGCCAGTTTAGGGGTTCTGGACAACCACAAACCCTCCACTATCACCAGCCACCGTAACGCAACGGCCATAGTCACACAGCAACACTATCGTGCCACCACTGTCGCGCTCGTGGCACCACTGTTGTGTAAATTGATAGCAGGGTCACTCCCCCCATGTGCTACCGTTGTGCCACCCGTCAAGCCACCGCCGTGCCACCACTTTCATGCTTATACAACCCTCGTCACACAAATTGCCAATAGGGTCGCGCCACCGTTACGCCATTCTCGTGCCATCTTCTCACCTTCGTCAAGTCATCGTCGCGCCACCAATGTTGCGCAAATCGCCAGCAGGGTCGTGCCACTGCCACTGCCATTAGTGTCGCGCTCGCTGCAGTACTACCAGCATCCACAGTCACACCACAAGCTGGGGGGTTTCAAATTGATGGTCGGGGTAGGTTGAAGGAGAGGGATTTTGGTGAAAAACGAAAGTTTAGTAGTTCCGATAGTCCCTATTTTCGGTGACTTTTCTCAAATAGGTCCCTCACTTTTTTTGTTTGAAGTGGTCCCTATTTTTTAAAATTTTAGAAATTAAGTCCTTACCATTAGTTCCATACTAACACAATTAAAAAGGTGCCACGTGTCACCTCATGGTTTTTTTGAATTTTTTAAATATATTTTTTTATTTTTTTTATTTTTTGAAATATTTTTACAAAAAAAAATTTCCCAAATGTCAAGCTGACATTGTGTCACGTGACAATGATAGTGTGACATGGCATTGCCAGTGCCACGTGTCACTATCAGGCCACATATCATTGCATTTGTCTCAATTTGGTTCCCATATTTTTATGTTATCTCAATTTGGTCCCTGTATTTTTATTTCATTTCAATTTAGTGCTATTGTTTTAAAAAATTAAACAATTTTGTTCCTCTCAAAATTCAAACAAAATTTAATTTGTATATAAGTCTTTAAAAAAAATTTATACAAATTGATATTTTTTTATTAGAAAAATGAAAAAATACGAACTAACATATGACACATTTTTATTTATATAGATAATACTAAAGAAAATAACTTAGTTGCATTAAATTTTTTAAAACAAGAATTAAATTGAGACAAATAAAAATAAAGAAATTCATTTAAATTTTTTCTATGAAATTAAACAACAAATGAAATCATTTAACCTAAATAATATGAATGAGCAAACTTTAAAAGTTAACATTTGAGTAATAAATAGTTTTGTGAAGGTGATATACACAAAAATGGTCTTAGTACTTCTTCCTCAACAATTCATAAAATATTTCTAGAATTAAATATTTATATTTGGAATACATAATCACTAATAGTCTCAATACTTCTTCTTCAACAATTCATTTACTAACAAGCAACCATTCTATACTTCGTCAATAAATTCACTAGCAAATGTGTCTTATCGACGGATCACTATCCATCAGTAATAATCCGTTAATAATATTGTATTTTCTTGTAATGATCAAAGATATAAGATTGAATGTTAAATTATAAAATTGAAAAGGATATGGGTAAGTTTTAAAGGTAAGACTATTTTGTAAAAAAAAACTAATGAAAGGAAATTTTGTGATCGTTTTATCCAAGAAAAAATTGTGTCATATTTCAAACTAGAACAACAAAAAACAAATAACACTCTTAATTAGTTTCATGTGTGGGAATTATCTATTGTTAGAATTTTACGTGTAAGTCTAAATCCTATATTGGGTAAAAATGAGAAAGTAGAATATTATATAATTTTGAAGATCTATTAATCATTGCCTTAAGGTTTTGGATATAGAGTAGTGTCAATATTTTATGTGGTTAAATTCAAGTTTCATTAACGTTGTATCTCTCGAGTAATTCTCTCCCAATGAGAAAAAAGTGGATGAATTTGAGGTTAAAGTTTTTGTCTTTTCTAAAGAGATTTGTAGGTGAAAGTAAGTGAATTAGGAAATAAAATTTATAAATGATTTGATTGTAATTAATAAAAAAATTTAATAGATAAAAGAAAAGCAAGATTACAAAATTATCTTTAATTGTATAAAGTAATATGAAATAATATTTTGATAAATTAGAAATACGTATTTAAAAACTGTTATTCAATAAATATTTTAAATTATTATCAATTTTACAAATATTCTTAAATCCCGCAAAATCAATTTTTTGCCTTCAAGCAAACAAATAATGTAGTGTATCACGAGTGAACTGTATCATCACCAGTTGTATCAAGCTTGACAAAAACATTGGGAGGAGACAGTTCTGTCAAGTCGCAAAAGCACGGAACACATTAGGTCCAATGTTTTTAACATCTATACGCATTCTTCACAAACAAATTTCTCCAAAATTTTTTTAACATATATTATGAAAGTTCAAAGAGTGGTACAAGATATGCAGAGAGAACGTACATAACCCACATAATTGATATACAATAATTGTTGTCTAACTGTGATAAAAAAATGTGCTCATAAGATAAGAAAACCACTGGGATGGCATACATAAAGAAGTTCGCAAAAAAGAAGATAATGGCAAAAAAGGAAATAATATTATACTTTTTATTCTTTTTCTATTCTGTAAAGTTCAATTATTTCATGAATGATTACAGAAAACAAGTAGAAGATGTCAGAAATATTAAGCTTTCAACATCGTGTTGGACAGGAGGGTAAAACAATAGAACCCTAATGCACTGTTTGTTTCCTACCATGGAAACACACCAGGACTGATTTGAAAGAAAAGAACAAAAGACGACATAAAAATAGGTACGAAAATTGAGATGATTTTTTTTAACTTTTTTACCTCATGAGTAGAAAAAATCGGAGAATGTGTAGTAAAAATAAACAATAATTTTTTTTATATTAAATCAATTAATTTTAGTATGTATTTTAAAACTAATATGTAACATATAATAATTAAACATTTATGAATATATTTTATTACTATAGTAAAATGAATAATTAAAATAATTAATGATATAATTATAATATTTTTAATATATATTTTATATTATAATAATTAATTAATTAAAATTAATTTTTTTTTAAAAAAATAATTAAATTTATATTTTTAAACATATTTTATAATATTTTTAAAAACCAATTTTATGATTGTTTTAAACATACACTAAAAAAATCAAATCTGCTACAAACTTTTTTTTTTCTCAATTTTTACACATTTTCTTTAATTCCAACAGCCTCATTTTTCATTTCCTTGTTTTTTACAATTCTTTCAATTCACCCGCTAATCCAAACACAGCATATTATCGGATATTCATCATTAAATATTGAATCAGAGATCAAACTTAATAATAAAAAATTAATTTTATTGTTAATTCTAAAATCACTAATTTTTTCAGGATTTACATATATGATTTCATCTTGGTGTTTAATCTTTTATTAATGATCCCCTGTTATATACCATGAGTTATACAAAGAGGGCTATGTGTAAAATGGTGACATTCTTCCTCTGAAACCTTTTTCAAATATTTATAGAAATTTGAACCCACATCATTGAATAAGTTTGCTTGAGTTAATATAAATTTCTTAATTAAAACTATTAATTTTTAATAAAATAAAATTATTAAAAACGTGGTTAGAAAATAATAAAAGGTCTCATTAAAAATAATGATTTTTCTTAATCGGTTTTCTTCATTAATATTATATAACAACTCATTTTAGAAGAATTTTAGGTGAAATAATTTATGACCGAATTAATTTTCTTTAAAAAAAAAGGCATTCAGAAAATGGTTAATCGCTCTGCATAACTTGTGTCCTTTTTTATATCCTTCTTATTTTCACTATCTTAGAGAGGAAAAAATGATTTTTGACATAGTATAAATTCGTTTTTTTTTTCAACTCAAAAGTGGATCAAGAAAAAGTTATCGGTCATAAATGAATTAAGTAAACTAAGCTTAAATTTATATTTCTCCAGCAGATATATGGGAAAATAAACACTTAAAAGTAAAATATTAACGTATAGTAATTCTCAACAGCAATTGTTCTCCTATAGAGATACAATGAATTGGTTAGGGAAATGTGAGTCGTAATAGAAACATTGAGTTGACAAATTCACTTAAAACCAAACATTGTTGAATAATAACTCTCTATACCACAATTATTTTCAATGAGAGACACGAGAGATTGACTTGGAGAGTGTGAATGGAGCTTCCAATTAAGAAAAAAAATGGCTTTTGTGGAAGAAACAATTAGTTTTCATGGAAAAAAATATTACTAATTAGGAAGGATGAACATAAAAGGAGACAAATGTGTTAATTACTCGGTCAAATTTGCCTACTCAATGCTTCATCAATATCACAGTTCAGATAACGTTTTTCAACATTTTCTTAGTATCAAGATCTATGAAATATATATTGTTTTTTGCTTTGAAGTTGATTCATACTACTATTTCCAGTACAATAACACTGTATATAGATTAGGAATGACCCTAACCAAATTCCATGTTCATACACAGAAGTTAGAAAAATGCACAAACCCGTTAATAGTTTTTCTTTAATATTCCATCTTTGAGACAAAACTCTTTCAAATACATGATTTACATATATATTCCAATAAACATTTATTGTTTTATTTTATAGTTTACATGAAATTTCTCAACTCTACATCAGTCTAACAATCAATATAAATATTATTAAACTTAGTATACCAGTTATATATATAATATTTATATATCTTACCATATATATATATATTTATATAAAGTATATTTATCATCCATAACTATAATAACACTTTGTCGTTATCATTGGTGGCTCTTATCGCTACGTGAGACTCGTGCTTCGTATCTGTTTAGCATTCAACTATATATTTCTCTTATCTTTAATTACACCACTTCATACTCGGTCATCTTCTTAGTATAGCATGCCCACAGCTACCTCTTCCTGCAATGAGGTACGAACAAAAACATAATATGCAGTGCTTGTGTTAATCTGGGTGAAAACCACCCAATATTTTCTTCTATTTTGCTTATATTAGTTGCACTTTAATGATAAAACACTATTTGATTTTAATTTATAACCCCATCAACAAATATATTGTTTTATATTTCACAAATAATAACTTTAATTAGTTTAAACCATGGAAGGTTTATATGATTAACAGATTGCCTGAGCACAAGATGAACTCTCTCTCCATCCTCTCTGTATATTCATATTTCATAGATGTTGATCTTTAGGTTTTTCCTATTTTTTGTGCTTTTGGTACCTAATTTTATTCTGAATAAGCTGTGTCTAAATTCAACATGCAATAATGGAAGAGAGAGAAAAAAACAAATAAATTAAAAGAGAGAAATAAGTTAAAAGCTAAAATAAATATATTAAAAAATAAGTCATACATCTTTTTGTTACATGGCACAATCTTTTGCAGACTAGAAGGAAAAGTGGCTTTGATCACCGGTGGGGCAAGGGGCATTGGCGAATGCATGGCAAGGCTGTTTTGCAAACATGGGGCAAAGGTTGTGATAGCAGACATTCAAGATCAGCTAGGTAAAGCAGTTCAAGCTGACATTGGAACTGAATCTGCATCTTACATACACTGTGATGTGTCCAAAGAAAAGGATGTTGAAAATGCAGTGAACATGGCTGTGTCCAAGTACGGAAAGCTAGACATAATGGTGAACAATGCTGCAACAATAGATGAAGCTAAACCCATCATTCTTGACAACGATGTGGCTGAATTCGAACGTGTTGTGAGAGTGAATCTGATAGGTCCGTTCTTGGGAACAAAGCATGCAGCTAGAGTGATGATTCCAGCGAGAAAGGGAAGCATAATAAGCATAGGAAGTGTGAGTTCAAGTGTTGGAGGGATTGCAACTCACGCATACACAAGCTCCAAACATGGCATTGTAGGACTGACAAAGAATGCAGCTGCTGAACTTGGAAAATTTAGCATCAGAGTGAACTGTTTGTCACCCTACTTCATCACTAACGTATCTGGAAAATGGTTCTTCAAACTTGATGATGATGGCAGCTCAAAAGTTTATTCAAATCTTAAAGGGGTTGCTTTGACAGAAGAAGATGTAGCAGAGGCTGCACTCTATTTGGCAAGTGATGAGTCTAAGTACATCAGTGGACATAATCTTGCTGTTGATGGTGGCTTTACAACTATTAATCCAATTTTCGGTCTGTTTTCACAATCGTCTCTGTAATTTTCCTTCCTTTTTCTACGATTATATATACAACTGTATTTTCCATGTATTATACGGTCAAATTTCGTCTGTTTCTGAATTTGTAAAACGCATGTATAAAGTCACTTTTGTTGCATGAAATGTCAAAATCATCGCGGGTGTGTAGTGTAATAACTTTTCATCACCTCTGTTGAGGAGTTTCATATCTACATGATGATAACATGAATATATCATTATATATATATATTAAATTAGCTTCCAAATATTATTGTTAATTAAACTATGAAACTATTAAAGTTGTTAATTGATTCTAATGAAATATAAAGGCTTAATTTGTTTAAAACATTTAAATATACAAAATTAGTTTTAAATAATTTGACTCTGAGAGAGACGGTTTAACCAATTCTATATCGATGTTAATCATTTTTAGTTTTTTTGTAATTAATAAATACTCATGTTGATGTTAGATTAACACAAATTTAGTTGGTGTAAATATAATATTAGATACTAATAGAGTCATATTAACATTCTAAAATTAATGTTAATTACTTTTTAACAGGAGTAAAAAATTTTACGACATACGAGACTAGGACATCTTTAATCGAAGTTAATTAAAATAAATGAAGTTAATATTAATTAATTGAAACTAATTTTATTTAATTTTAATATTTATTTAAATTAACATGGACTAAATAGATTGATTAAGCATAAGTTAATATCACTTTTAATATAAATTTTTTTACACTTATATTCTTAGTTGACTTTTTTTTTCAGATATTCATTTTTTCATTAAATTTAACTCGATCTCTCACGCTCGTCTTGTTCATTCACTTCTATTTTCTTCATCCATATCCTTATTTCATTTATTTATGTTCATTTTCTTTATCCACACTACTCTTCTTCTACTGCATTTTTTTTATTTATATTTTATTTTATTGAAGATAAAAGGACTGTACAAGATTTTTTTTAATTAGTCAGCGTCAGTCAAACCGACAAAAAATGATAATATTATAATTTTTGTAATTATTATTACTCATTTTACATTAGTATAATCAATTTTTCTTTAGCTCTTAACTTACTTAATCTTCAACAATTTTAATGTTTGTTTCTAAATAATTGAATATTCATTACTCTTATTTAATTATACTAGTATCTCTTTTATTTTTGTCTAATAATTAATAAAGAGGAAGAGATGAATCTAAGGAAGTGTAAATGAAAGGTTAAATTTGAGACTTCCAAAAGATTACTCGCANATAATATTTTTAATATATATTTTATATTATAATAATTAATTAATTAAAATTAATTTTTTTTTAAAAAAATAATTAAATTTATATTTTTAAACATATTTTATAATATTTTTAAAAACCAATTTTATGATTGTTTTAAACATACACTAAAAAAATCAAATCTGCTACAAACTTTTTTTTTTCTCAATTTTTACACATTTTCTTTAATTCCAACAGCCTCATTTTTCATTTCCTTGTTTTTTACAATTCTTTCAATTCACCCGCTAATCCAAACACAGCATATTATCGGATATTCATCATTAAATATTGAATCAGAGATCAAACTTAATAATAAAAAATTAATTTTATTGTTAATTCTAAAATCACTAATTTTTTCAGGATTTACATATATGATTTCATCTTGGTGTTTAATCTTTTATTAATGATCCCCTGTTATATACCATGAGTTATACAAAGAGGGCTATGTGTAAAATGGTGACATTCTTCCTCTGAAACCTTTTTCAAATATTTATAGAAATTTGAACCCACATCATTGAATAAGTTTGCTTGAGTTAATATAAATTTCTTAATTAAAACTATTAATTTTTAATAAAATAAAATTATTAAAAACGTGGTTAGAAAATAATAAAAGGTCTCATTAAAAATAATGATTTTTCTTAATCGGTTTTCTTCATTAATATTATATAACAACTCATTTTAGAAGAATTTTAGGTGAAATAATTTATGACCGAATTAATTTTCTTTAAAAAAAAAGGCATTCAGAAAATGGTTAATCGCTCTGCATAACTTGTGTCCTTTTTTATATCCTTCTTATTTTCACTATCTTAGAGAGGAAAAAATGATTTTTGACATAGTATAAATTCGTTTTTTTTTTCAACTCAAAAGTGGATCAAGAAAAAGTTATCGGTCATAAATGAATTAAGTAAACTAAGCTTAAATTTATATTTCTCCAGCAGATATATGGGAAAATAAACACTTAAAAGTAAAATATTAACGTATAGTAATTCTCAAAAGCAATTGTTCTCCTATAGAGATACAATGAATTGGTTAGGGAAATGTGAGTCGTAATAGAAACATTGAGTTGACAAATTCACTTAAAACAAAACATTGTTGAATAATAACTCTCTATCCCACAATTATTTTCAATGAGAGACACGAGAGATTGGCTTGGAGAGTGTGAATGGAGCTTCCAATTAAGAAAAAAAATGGCTTCTGTGGAAGAAACAATTAGTTTTCATGGAAAAAAAACATTACTAAGTAGGAAGGATGAACATAAAAGGAGACAAATGTGTTAATTACTCGGTCAAATTTGCCTACTCAATGCTTCATCAATATCACAGTTCAGATAACGTTTTTCAACATTTTCTTAGTATCAAGATCTATGAAATATATATTGTTTTTTGCTTTGAAGTTGATTCATACTACTATTTCCAGTACAATAACACTGTATATAGATTAGGAATGACCCTAACCAAATTCCATGTTCATACACAGAAGTTAGAAAAATGCACAAACCCGTTAATAGTTTTTCTTTAATATTCCATCTTTGAGACAAAACTCTTTCAAATACATGATTTACATATATATTCCAATAAACATTTATTGTTTTATTTTATAGTTTACATGAAATTTCTCAACTCTACATCAGTCTAACAATCAATATAAATATTATTAAACTTAGTATACCAGTTATATATATAATATTTATATATCTTACCATATATATATATATTTATATAAAGTATATTTATCATCCATAACTATAATAACACTTTGTCGTTATCATTGGTGGCTCTTATCGCTACGTGAGACTCGTGCTTCGTATCTGTTTAGCATTCAACTATATATTTCTCTTATCTTTAATTACACCACTTCATACTCGGTCATCTTCTTAGTATAGCATGCCCACAGCTACCTCTTCCTGCAATGAGGTACGAACAAAAACATAATATGCAGTGCTTGTGTTAATCTGGGTGAAAACCACCCAATATTTTCTTCTATTTTGCTTATATTAGTTGCACTTTAATGATAAAACACTATTTGATTTTAATTTATAACCCCATCAACAAATATATTGTTTTATATTTCACAAATAATAACTTTAATTAGTTTAAACCATGGAAGGTTTATATGATTAACAGATTGCCTGAGCACAAGATGAACTCTCTCTCCATCCTCTCTGTATATTCATATTTCATAGATGTTGATCTTTAGGTTTTTCCTATTTTTTGTGCTTTTGGTACCTAATTTTATTCTGAATAAGCTGTGTCTAAATTCAACATGCAATAATGGAAGAGAGAGAAAAAAACAAATAAATTAAAAGAGAGAAATAAGTTAAAAGCTAAAATAAATATATTAAAAAATAAGTCATACATCTTTTTGTTACATGGCACAATCTTTTGCAGACTAGAAGGAAAAGTGGCTTTGATCACCGGTGGGGCAAGGGGCATTGGCGAATGCATGGCAAGGCTGTTTTGCAAACATGGGGCAAAGGTTGTGATAGCAGACATTCAAGATCAGCTAGGTAAAGCAGTTCAAGCTGACATTGGAACTGAATCTGCATCTTACATACACTGTGATGTGTCCAAAGAAAAGGATGTTGAAAATGCAGTGAACATGGCTGTGTCCAAGTACGGAAAGCTAGACATAATGGTGAACAATGCTGCAACAATAGATGAAGCTAAACCCATCATTCTTGACAACGATGTGGCTGAATTCGAACGTGTTGTGAGAGTGAATCTGATAGGTCCGTTCTTGGGAACAAAGCATGCAGCTAGAGTGATGATTCCAGCGAGAAAGGGAAGCATAATAAGCATAGGAAGTGTGAGTTCAAGTGTTGGAGGGATTGCAACTCACGCATACACAAGCTCCAAACATGGCATTGTAGGACTGACAAAGAATGCAGCTGCTGAACTTGGAAAATTTAGCATCAGAGTGAACTGTTTGTCACCCTACTTCATCACTAACGTATCTGGAAAATGGTTCTTCAAACTTGATGATGATGGCAGCTCAAAAGTTTATTCAAATCTTAAAGGGGTTGCTTTGACAGAAGAAGATGTAGCAGAGGCTGCACTCTATTTGGCAAGTGATGAGTCTAAGTACATCAGTGGACATAATCTTGCTGTTGATGGTGGCTTTACAACTATTAATCCAATTTTCGGTCTGTTTTCACAATCGTCTCTGTAATTTTCCTTCCTTTTTCTACGATTATATATACAACTGTATTTTCCATGTATTATACGGTCAAATTTCGTCTGTTTCTGAATTTGTAAAACGCATGTATAAAGTCACTTTTGTTGCATGAAATGTCAAAATCATCGCGGGTGTGTAGTGTAATAACTTTTCATCACCTCTGTTGAGGAGTTTCATATCTACATGATGATAACATGAATATATCATTATATATATATATTAAATTAGCTTCCAAATATTATTGTTAATTAAACTATGAAACTATTAAAGTTGTTAATTGATTCTAATGAAATATAAAGGCTTAATTTGTTTAAAACATTTAAATATACAAAATTAGTTTTAAATAATTTGACTCTGAGAGAGACGGTTTAACCAATTCTATATCGATGTTAATCATTTTTAGTTTTTTTGTAATTAATAAATACTCATGTTGATGTTAGATTAACACAAATTTAGTTGGTGTAAATATAATATTAGATACTAATAGAGTCATATTAACATTCTAAAATTAATGTTAATTACTTTTTAACAGGAGTAAAAAATTTTACGACATACGAGACTAGGACATCTTTAATCGAAGTTAATTAAAATAAATGAAGTTAATATTAATTAATTGAAACTAATTTTATTTAATTTTAATATTTATTTAAATTAACATGGACTAAATAGATTGATTAAGCATAAGTTAATATCACTTTTAATATAAATTTTTTTACACTTATATTCTTAGTTGACTTTTTTTTTCAGATATTCATTTTTTCATTAAATTTAACTCGATCTCTCACGCTCGTCTTGTTCATTCACTTCTATTTTCTTCATCCATATCCTTATTTCATTTATTTATGTTCATTTTCTTTATCCACACTACTCTTCTTCTACTGCATTTTTTTTATTTATATTTTATTTTATTGAAGATAAAAGGACTGTACAAGATTTTTTTTAATTAGTCAGCGTCAGTCAAACCGACAAAAAATGATAATATTATAATTTTTGTAATTATTATTACTCATTTTACATTAGTATAATCAATTTTTCTTTAGCTCTTAACTTACTTAATCTTCAACAAATTTAATGTTTGTTTCTAAATAATTGAATATTCATTACTCTTATTTAATTATACTAGTATCTCTTTTATTTTTGTCTAATAATTAATAAAGAGGAAGAGATGAATCTAAGGAAGTGTAAATGAAAGGTTAAATTTGAGACTTCCAAAAGATTACTCGCATTGGGCATCAATTCCTCTTATGTACCTTCATATGTAAACGTAGAAACACTCCACTTTATTCATAGATTACTTGCATAGTTCTTATGGCTAACCACCAAGAATGAGTTCAATTAAACCTTATTATACTTCAATCTACAATTTGCACGCAATTTGGTAATTGGATCTATCAGGAAATCGAAGATATTCCCACTCTTCATCATTGATATTCCTAAAGTATTGATTCACCATTTCTTCGTCAACAAGCTCTAGTTTCGAAGGCTCCCACTATATAACAATATAGGTTTAAAACAGATAATCAAAGTACATCCATGGAAATGGAACATAAGATATTATGTCGTACCTTAGGCTTGTTGTCTTTATCAAATAGCTTTGCTCTCGAACCCTTTTCAGTACATCCAAGAGAACAATTGTTACAACATAAAAATACTAAATCTCTATATCCTAATTTAGAGAGGAAAAAAACTAATGTACAGTCAAAATAGTTATAATTTCATTATTGATGAAATATATTAACAAATTTATTTGAGAGGTGACACTTAGAGACTGATTTAAACTTTCCAACTCTAATAATTTAGAGACATTGTTTTTTACCACAAATATAAATCATCAGAAGAAAACATCTTTATTATTTGAGATGATTTGTGATCAAAAGAGTTTATAAATTACTAAAATGACTTAATGAACACTTTTATTAAACTCCCTCGTCTTAATCATACTTATTTTAACTCTTTGAATTTATTTTGTTTAAGAATTCAAGTCGTTTTATTTGAAGTAACATAATGTGGACATAGGGTTTTAACTTCTTGCCATAAACGGGAGAAATTAACCATTCAGATTATAGAAAATTAGAAAATTGGATAAGTAGTTTTTCGTTTTAAAAAAAATGTTGTGTTTCAAAAATATAATTTTAACTTCTTATTTTTAATAATATAAAAATTATATTTAACATACACAATTTTGTTTCATGTAATAAACCTGATTTCTATTTTTCTTTTTATTAAAGTAGTATCTAATAAATTTTTTTATGTTGCATTCATATTTAGTAAATTTAGTTTTTAATTTTTTTTATATGAACATAAGCTGAGTATATCAAGTATAATTAAGTTTTATATTGTGAAAAAATAAAGGTTAAAATCGTATTTGCAAAGCATAACTTCTGCAAGACGAGATTATGTTTTCCAAACACGATTTATTCTATTTCATAATTTTTTACAGTTTATTACTTTTAATAATTTCTTAAAAAATTATAGCAGAAAGACCAAAAATTTCCTTAAAAAGAGAGTCAGGAAAATATTTACCTCGTAGAAATGATTGCCAAAAGTTCCTCTGAAGAAGTGGCAGGCAATGATATAGTCTCGATAAAGACATTGGTCAATCTTTTCTACCCGCCCTCTCCTAATCTAACACTCATCAAAATCATTCTCATTAAAAAAATTAATGTAGCAGAAATTTGATTGTAGAATTTCAGAAAATTCTTATAAAAGATTAGAAATAGTAATATTGATTAATATTTAAAAGCATCACGGAATTTCCCCAGGTCGTTTTCTTGGTAAATAAAAAAGACAGTAAATAACTATATCTCAAAATTATGATCAACAGTAAGAGTGTGATATTGGTTTATCTTTATACTTACTGATTTGAGAAATATCTTGAGGCTAGTAGGACAAGATGAGCGCATGAAGCTTAACGCATTCGTAATCCATTTTTCAGCTCCATTTTCTGATTCGTGTTCTTCCTATAAAACATGATCATATGGTTCAAAATCATATTATATACGAAGCATTATTCAACATTGTAAAGGAGAAATGATACTGATGCAGAGATATACTTACCAATGATTCGATTATTTTCTCCACAGTTTCTTTTGAGAAACATTTGTTTATAACTTCCAACCTTAGTTTGGTACAGTGAAAACCTTGTCATGTGTTTCAATTCTCAAAAAACACAAAATCTAAAGAGCAGAATCCTATGTAAGTTTTCCTGATTTACCTCCTAAAAGGGCTGTCTTCTTTCACGTTTGGTTTCTCTGCGAACGTTTCTATCAGTGCAGAAATTGTTGAAACATTTGGAGAATTAAGAACTTGTAAAGCATTTTCCAATGACGTTAGCTTCTGTTGCGCATAAGAATAATTTATTTGTACGGATTTATATTATAGTTCTTAGATATCACATTATTAAAACCAATTACAGTCAAAAGTATATTAATTGAGGAACAGGTGATAGTTTTATACTGTTGAAGGCACAAAATGTGTGGCCAAACCACATGCTGCTATTTCTGCTCCATCCAAACGTGCTCCACTCAACCCTAGATATTCCCCTTCATATTGCAAATTAATATCAATACAAAAAAACGAAAAAAACACAAACATGAATATATTTTTACAGATTTAAGAAGCCTACCAAAAAAGCCAGGAAGTCTAGAAAGGAAGTAATTGGCTCCTACATCTGGAAAAAGTCCTATAGATGCCTCTGGCATTGCAAATACCTACGAATAATGCATAAATAATTCTGGATAATCAATGAAAAATAAAATCTTGTCTAATTCTAATTCTCTGGGAAGGGAAGTGATGATGACAGAAACTTACTGCTTTTTCAGTGACAACCCTAAACCTTGTGGGCATAGACAGACCTGCTCCTCCTCCCATCACTATTCCATTCATAAGAGAGACCTGATTCCACAACACAAAAGCAACCACTTTGTAAAACTTTTGTTCTATTTGGTGAGCATAATCTAAATTCACTGTATAATCTAAATTTAATATTTTAAAATTTATATTTGATTATTTAATTTATCAAGTTAATTAATTTTGGATTGTTCGAATTGGAAGTTAATTCAGTCGAGTTAGAATATCTAACTTGACTAATTCAACATATAATCCAAATTTAATATTTTAAAATTTACATCCAATCATTTAATCTATTTAGTTAGTTGGATTTAGATGGTTTGGATTACAAATTAATTCTATGAAGTTTTTTAAATTGTGAATTTATACTAAGTTAGAAAAGTTTAATGAAAAAATTATTTTATTTTAAATAAATAAGATATAGGAAATCTTTAACTTAAAAAAGATGTCGTCTTTAATTTTAATAATTATTATTATAATGCACTATAATTTTATATAAATTACTACTAAATTTTAATAAAATAATATTATATTAAAAATAAAATTTAAAATTTAGAATATATTTATAAATTTAGAAGTATTAAAATACAAATTTAGATTGAGTTAAATATAGTATAATTTTAATTCATTTTCCAAACTCAATCTTAATTATTCATTTTATTTAATTTTATATATTCAATATTATCCACGTTCAAATTTACTTTAGTTTTATTTGCAGTTATTTGATTCAGCCTTAGTATTTTACCACAAAAGAAAAAGATAATATTTTGTGAAACTTAACAAACTCACTGTTGGCTTTTTATAGGTTGCAATCAAATGGTCCAGAGTAAGCTGTTTCTTGTAAAAGCTAGCTGCATAGGTCCAGTGTCCTAGATTGACACATATGTAGATAAATATTAAAAATGGAAGTATTTAGCTATTCCAATTAGCTTAGTTTCAAAACTAAAATATTATTGAAATATATTGGATTAGGGAATTTTTCTTATAAATTTTGCTACTTTGGACAAGTTATGTACCTGCAACTGAAGACGTAATCACTGATACCACATCACCACCAGCACAAAAAGCTTTTCCATTGCCCTTAAAACAGGAAAAGAAAGGATATAGATATTTAACTACTAATCTAGATATATTTAACTAAGTAGGTAGTTTCACTTGAGAAAAAAATATTGTAACAAGCTCAATATAATAATAATAAAAAACTGCAAATTGTGGTTATTCTTCTAATTCGTAATACAACAAATGCTAGTAGACAAATTCGCCGGCAGGTGATTTGCTTAATTTACCTTCAATATCACAAGTTGGACTAAAGGGTCATTCTCATACAACTCTAAATTACTTTTTATTTGACAAATCTGCAAAACAACAATAATGTCCATTGTCATTCTTCCACAAAAGAACTTATGTCTCTTGATTTAAATTTTTTACATTATTTTGTTGTTAATTAAGAGCCTTTGTCTCTGGTGACTATTCCTTGCATCTACGTATGAAAATGAAATCACTTAAACTTCTTAGTGATTGAAGCAATCTATATTAAAAGCATTTAAGAATTGGCTTTATGAACTTACCATTTCATGGTTAAGGCTGTTTAGCTTCTTAGGTCTGTTTAGTATCACTACCTTCACACAAGAATTTCCAGTGAAAAGAACCTATATAGGGAAGAATAGTCATACAATAATTTATCATAAAGACCTTCATATAATCAATTCATTATTAAACTACTGATTTCATCTTCATATGATTTTATGTTTATCTCTATTTTAAGGATTAGTTAGAACACAATTTTATAAGTTTAATTTCTGCATAACCTTTCTTTGCAGTATATCACTCTCCAAAAAATTTTCATGGCGATACTATATTATCAGAAAATCTTATCAGAATAACAAAAAGAAGAAGAAAACCTGGTTTCGTTCCCTATCAAAGTTGAGAGTGGGAGCCATGATCGTGCAGTATGAATTTTTACAATTAGACGGTTTTGAAAAGGAGGCACACAAGTTGAGCTCAATAAAACCTCTCCATTTATAGATCTTACCAATGCATATTAGCTTTAGCCTCCGAAGGGCAAAGTATTATTATATTAAGTGAAAGAGGCATTTTGGTTGGTATATAAAACAAATCAAAAGTACCAAAATATAAAAAGAAACGGTAAAATTTTTATTTCGGTTAAAAAACAACAAGTCTAGAGATGTGTTACACAAACACAAATTTGACCTTCTAAACTAAGAACATTTTAAATAGGTTTTATGGCTTCGGTTCTCCTGAAAACCGATGTCATAAAATCCTGACATTTTTTTCTACATAAAGATATTTCAAACATTTCTCTGCGGTGAGCTTTGGTTCCTTCTTCATTACCTTTTTATTGAGTATTTTTGAGTTAGTGTTGGTTCTTTACACTAATATGTTGTTGTTTGTATTTGTGTCCAGGTATTTTTTTTGTGGTGGAATTTTGTTCTGTTAGAAAAAATGAGTTGTCGCACCATTTTGCATTGTTGTCCACCTTTTACATGGATCCCTATTTTTAGGCTTAAAATTTACTTTTTAATATGAACATATGATTTTATATAATTTTGCAGTACGCTATTCATTTTTGTATGTTTGATATGTGATTAATTGTATGCTTAAATATATTGTTGTATTGAATTAGTCTTTGAGATTTAATACAAATTTTATTTGTTATTTCCAAGTTTTTTTAAGAAATGTTTGGTTGAAATTTATAATATTGAAATTTATGTTCAATAAATTAAAGAAAGTGAATCTTCTTCAATGTTCAATAAATCAGCTCATATGAGTGCGATTACAGTGTAATGGATTTGATGACCATTATTCATGTCTATATTACAAGTGGTTGAAAACAATAATATTTGCATTTAATCAATTTTTTTTCTCCATAAATTGAAAATCAAATATACTAATTGAAATCATAATGTTATGTACAAAACTTTTGCTCCACTCCTTGACACGTACATTTATTACATAAAGAAAACATTGAGTTTATTTATGGTTAAATAATCAAATATATTTGTACAATTGTATGTACATGATATATTAATATGTAGATTAGCATATGAAAACATTGAGTTTATTTATGGTTATAATTTTATTTTCTATTGAAAAATATATTCTACTCTTTATTTATGTGATACACATATTTTATTTCATAGCATGCATGTTTTGTGATGTAAGATGTCATATAAATAAAACCATCTTTAAAAAAACACAAACTTTAGACGTGATAAGAATTGAGGTAGAAAAAGGTCAATTGACATAATAATCGAAGCATAAATAAAAAGTTTTTGACAGTAACTCTAAAAACAACTCAAACCATAAACTCTATGAAATTTTAAATAATTATTTAATTCCATGATATGTCATAGATCTAACGAATCTTAAAATTAGACGATTATTTAAAATCTAACAAATATATGACAACAATTACTTTCAGAACGTTGCCAAAAACTCAAAATTATTTTCTTTCTTTATTTTTTTTATTTATTGCTTTGATTTTTTTATACTGAAGCAAATTTTCTTTGATTTTTAAATGAAGACAAAAACTCCCTATTTTTTACTTTGGATATACTTCTATTAACCATTGTCTTTTGTCTAAAATAATCACTATTATATTTTCGTTATACTAGTAAAAGTTACTATGTAAAAGAAAGATTAAGAAGACAAAAAGAAAGAGAATAAAATAACCGAGGTGGAAAGTAAGCGTTGGTTTTTTTTTTAAAATTAATTAAGGTTTGGTCTGAAATTAACTTTATAATTAATTTAAATGAAAATTAGATATAGCATACTCTAGTAACGATTAGCTAGATTTAGTATCATTTCAACTTCATTTGATAATGCTTTATATATATATATATATATATATATATATA
>NW_025904788.1:61805-88937 GCF_018835915.1 Vigna umbellata | reverse complement strand
AAATAAATACTTAAGTTAACGTCACTAATACAATAATGCAAATAAGAGTAACGTTAATTTAGCATATCCTAATCTTGTTTATTTTTAATATTTATATTTATTTAAGTTTTAGCATATTCTAATCTTGTTTATTTTTAATAATTATATTTATTTAAGTTAAATAAAAGTAAAATAAATATTAAAAATAATAATATTAATGTTAATTAAATCGATATTAACTTTATTTATTTTTAATATTTTTTTATTTTAGTTAGCGTAAATCAAGAAATTGTTAAATAATAATAAAGTATTAAAATAAATAACATTGGTTTAACGCTAACTATAAAAAAATTAAAATAAATAAGATTTGTCCTCATTTATTTTTAATATATATATTTATTTTATATATTCTAAATCCGTGTGCAATTGCAAAATGAATATAATATATATATTAATTTTAATTTAAAGATGATAACAAATTTCTTCACTAATAATTTTTGTTTTTTTCACATTTTATATAAATCTTATTACACTCGTCTTCTTCGTTTTTGCATTCATAAATTTTCTTAAACTCGTATCTTTTATCCATACTCATCTTTTTCCTCTATACATCTATTTCATCTATATTGTTATTCTTATATTTTTCATTCACCTTTTTTCCCTAATCTGCATCATATTTTTCATTACACTCGTATATTTAATCATTATAATTATTTATTTATTTTTGTTCATATTATTTGAACATGAAAGTATTATATAATTTTTGTTTAAGTTACTCGGTCAAACTGACACAAAAGTTTAGAATAAAACACTTTACTAATATTGATTATAATCAATATAAATAAATAATTAAATTAATATTTATTTAGATAATATTAATTTAAATAAATATAAATGTTGAAAATAAATAATATCACAATTGATTAAATTAACATTAATTTAATTTACTTTTAATACTTATTTTTAGTTAGTATCAATAGACATCACCATGTCTCATTTTTATCAATAATATTTGGGAAGCTAATTTAATATATCTTTTATAACAAATTATCATACAATTTTATAAAATATATTAGAAACTCCTCTGTTTTTCTTATGAACATATAGGTTCTTTTAACAAACGTACATCAATAATAACTATGATGGTTAACTCTAACATTAATCATAAATAGTCAAACTGTCTTAATTTACAAGAATTGTTGACTCTGTATACAAATGGGCTTTAACAAACTGTTATGATTAAGAAATAAGCACACGTTACAGACAATTGAAAAAAAAAAACATTTCGTGCAACATGAGATTAAATATTGGGTTGCAATTAGATTTTGAAAATCTAACCACTGATCATCTTATTATATGCGAGACAATGTACATATACAACATTGCTATCGATCATTGTCAACCATCCATGGTGCATAATTTTTGAATAATTATTATATTACGGCCTGGTGGCTACCATACTACACGTATGTATGCATGCAAACAAACATTAAATTAAATTAAGGTTGTGGTTGTAATTTTCGGAGACAAATAACTACGACAGAATAGAGAGAAAATGTAAAACTGATAAATATACCAAAAATATAAATATAAGTCAAAGGTAAAAAGACGGTAGATCATATTTACTGTACATTTATTACTATTGTATTGAGTCACCGAACATATAACTTACTCATTTTAACGTCGAATAATCTTTGGCAGATAACCTCCGGACAGTAGAACGAAGAGTAGAAATTATGAAGGTATTTGGTAACTTGACCTCGTAACCAAAACAAGTAGATTGGACAAAATGTCAATCACTACAAAGTTCTTGAATTACCATCACAATTTCACTAACAGATTTATTTTCGTCAATTCGAAATGATATCATAAAAACCCTAATTTATAATTAGTTTTAAAACCTATTAAAAATCCTAATTCAAAACTGGCTCAAACCAGATAGTGGCCTAATTCAAAATTTTATGAACATAAAAAACCCTAACTACTTCCTCCTTCTCCAACAAATCATATACGTTGCCACTATTCCCGCCTCACGGGCTCAAATGTAATTACTGTAATTTTACTTAAGCATCCAATTAGTGAGCTTAGTCTTTTTAAGAATATTTTAATGGTCCAGTTGTGGTAAAGTTGCTTAACCCATACCACACTTGTCTCAGTTTTGCAGTCCAGAAGTTTAAATTCTGAACTGAATTTTTTTGTACTGACTTTTTCTGTGTTTTTAAAATGTATTTATTTTAATATATTAAAAAGTTAATATATTTTTAACATATAGTAAAAAGACAGCGCTAAAAATACAATTGAGAATCCAAATTCTCGTAACAAAAGTAGCTCGACAAATTCAATAAAACATCCCTTTGCATAATCAAATAAAAAAAATAGTGAAAATAGTTATGAGTAAATTTCAATAAACTCAATTACATCTGCTTATCATTTTAAAAGTACTCTTGTATTTATATCTGACAGCAATCCAATAAATATTATTAAAGATAATTTAGAGAATAATTTTTTTAGTTTAGATAATAAAAAAAATTAACTAATATTATAGAATTAGATACTTTTAATTTTGGTTGAAAAAAATTGTGTGAAGTTTAACTAGTACATTTAAAATACATTATTTAAGGTTCAACTTAACCTACGGAAAAGCTTGATATGTTCATAAGGGACTCTCAGGCCGATCAAATAAGATGACCTGTTCTCGGAAAGAGCTGAAAGAGTGATGCTGCCAGCTAGGGTTTAACAGTACCTTAAATAATTTAAAAAATATCACTAATGATTTTTCTAAAAATATTTGTACAACTATAAGCAACGGTGCTATAAAAAATAATAATCTATAGTTTTTTTATAGAGTTAAATATGTTTTTAGTCCTTAAACTATCAAGCGAATTTGTTTTTAGTCTCTCTTTCAAACTAAGCTATATTTTGATCCTTCTCCTTAAAAAAATCATAATTTTTGGTTCTCCAAAATCAACGGCGTTAAAAATAAGTTGAGGTGGCTAACGGTAATAAGCCACCTCATTTTCTTTTCTGACACTAGTCAACCTTTCGCAGCTCCTCTCCCTCCCTCCCTCTCCCTCCGACTCTACCACAGCCACCTTCGACGCCACCTCCAGCGCCACCTCGAACACTTTCGCCGTGATTCCGAGCCACCCCTTCCTTTCCACGACCGTCCCCTCCTCGAGCTGGATCTTCAAGTCTCTGACCTCCGCCACCGTGAAACTCAGCCCCTGGCCGTGGTGCCTCCTACAGGTTCCCATCTTCCCAAAACTTTACTTTTTGGAAAAATATCTCTGCACTTCCCTTCTGGACTTCCCCACGATCTGAAATCAAGAAAACAAAAACTCACTAAGCCATCACTACCATGTACAAGGAAAAAGGGGTTGTGGGATTGAAGAGAACAAACTCATAAGGGAGATTATCGACAAAGGTAATCAACATCTTGAGCTTGCTGCCACCTTCAGAAACAAGACTCGCGTGCATCTCAACGTCCATGGCATTAGCAAAATTCTGGACTTATCCTTGGGAATTATTATCATCATTATCATCCTCAGCATCATGAAAAGCCAGTGGGACCGTCCAGGGGATAAACTCGTAATTTAATACAATTACTCTTGAACTGGGAAGGGATTATGTAAGTGCGGTGCATATACCCGTGGTGAAAAGAAGTACCACTCTTTCTCTCCATAAGAAGTCATCCTGAAAATAGGAAAGTTGCATTTGAAATTATATAATAACTTCACTCGAAAATTAAAAGATTTAATACATCATTTGGTCCCTACTTTTAGGGGTTTGGTTCAAAGTAATCCTACATTTTACAAAAGTTCAGTAAGACCCCATATTTCATTAAAGAATGTTCAATTCGGTCCTTTCCGCTCACGCCGTTAAGAACATAACGGTGCAAATGTCACGTCATCATCACCATCTCAAGACAAACCCTAATTTCTCTCCAAGAAACCCTAGCCGCCGCACCATCCAGCGTCGTCACTGCCATCCTCGTTAGCAGCCGTCCTCTCCAACACATCACGTGCCACCACCAAAGCGTCTTCTCCCTTCTGTTGCACCTCCATCACCTTCGCATCTCAACTTCGTTCTCGTGCCACCACCCAATGCGCTCCCTTGTTATGTCGTGACCACCAATCTTCACCATTTTCACCCTCGCACCAGCTAAATCGTCGTCGCGCCAGCAACACTGTTGTCCAATCTCCACCATAGAATCGTCCACCACTAACCACCAGCCAAATCGCCAGCTGCTGCAGATCGCGAATCGTCACTCTTCTCCATCACTAGTCGCGCAGCTGCTTGCCTCCACCTGCAACCACAATCAGACCTGCAAGCAAACCGTGGAGACCTAGGATTTCTCGCGTTCTCGTCACATAGCTTTGGTGGTAGCGTGTGATGCGTTGGAGAGGACGGTTGTCGGCGAGGATGGCGGTGACGTCGCTGGATGGTGCGGTAACTAGGGTTTTAGAGGACGAAAAACTATGGTTTTCTGAAGGAGAAGGATCAAAATGTAGCTTAGTTTGAAAGAGGGACTAAAAACAAATTCGCTTGATAGTTTAGGGACTAAAAACATATTTAACCCTTTTCGATAATTACAAAAATGTTATTGGTGACATTTTTAAAATTATTTATAAAACTATAGGCAGTTGTTCTTTAAAGAATCGAGACATATTCGTCTGCTAGGGTTAACATTACATTTCAATTAAAGTTCTTCTCATTTGTCTCGTTGTTCCATCAGATTTTCACTGTAAGATTAATTTTGATCTCTTTCATGACGTCAAACACAAATTGCGTTGTAACTTTTGCTATCACTCATCCACTCTTCTTCCCTCTTCCTCGACCAAAGCGAAGTGTATCGTCTCATTGTTATTACGAGCATTTATTTTTTTCCATTTCGAAAGTAGCTAGGGGTTTGTTTTTTTTTGTCTTTTTGTCTTGCATCTTTTGTTACATAATTCTTTTTTCTTAATGCAAATATTTGTTTTAATCTCCTTTATTGAATGTGGAGGTGGAAAAAGGTGGTGTTGGCTTTGCTTATTTGTAGGAAGCACGATAGTTCTATGGTAATTCCACATTGAAAAATACGTGAGGAAAAGACCACAAAAGTGATGGTCCCTTTCTGCTAAAACTGGCCAAGAAAAGAGCTTTGAATAGAGAAATATGAAATTGATGGTAGTTTGTTTTATTGTTTTATGATACATTCTTTCTAATTTCTTTAAAACCTTTGGTAAATAGAGTATAATCGTATTTTGATTGTTTAAAACCTTGAGAAATGAAGGTAGTGTTGAACTTAGTGAACCAGCTCCTGAAAGCTTGTTTAAGATCATTTGGGTTTGTATAGCTTACATACCACAGGAGAAGAATATGTGGGTTTGAAGTTATGATTGTAGCCTTGAGCAATATGCATAAAAATATCTTCATAGAAAAACATTGTTAATATTTAGTTGAGCTAGATGCCAATGTTGAGAAGCGGTCAGGGATAATCTTGGCAACAACGAAAATCTATACTATATTGCTTTGTGAATCTATGACATGGCCTTGTGCTTTACAACAATCCCATCAGTAGCTTAAAATTCCATTTAAAGATCATAGGCTTCTTTCCAACAGGAAGACGAGTGATAGATCAAGTGTTATTCATGTCCATAACAGCAAGTTCAACAGCTATAGTTTGTTGTCAATGAGGAAACTCATTGGCTTGATGATGAGTTTGCGGTTCAAAATTAGCATATATGTGACAAATATAATGTGTATGTTTATTAGAAAGTTTGGTATAATCTATGTAGTTTTGAATAGGATATAAAGAGCTAATATTAGTGACAATGTTGTAATGGTGATAGTTAGACACGTGTGAAGAACAAGTAGATACTCTAGTAGTTCTATGAACATGAGATTGATCTGTTGGAAGTCTCACATCGACTAGAGATAAGGTCAATTTATAATATATAAATGAGGTGCAAACCTCACCTTAAAAGCCGTTTTTGTGGGGTTGAGTTAGGCTTAAAAACTCACTTTCTAATATGGTATCAGAGCCATGATTAGAGCCTATCCTAGTGAGTTATAATTGGGCATTTATGTTTCCACCCGTTGTCGGGCCGCTATCGGACCACCTATTAATTTTTACTATCACGCACGAGATATCTATACCTCGGCGTGAATGGGGTGTGTTGGAAGTCTCACATCGACTATAGATAAGGCCAATTTATAATATATAAGTGAGGTGCAAACCTCACCTTAAAAGTCGGTTTTGTGGGATTGAGTTAGGCTTAAAAATCCACTTTCTAATATGATCAAAAGTGATGGATGTGGTATTGTAATTTGCTTCTTGTGAAGAATGAATAAAGGTACAATCATCAAAATCAATTCGATGATTAATTATTTTCAAGAAAGTTTCTTGATTTTGAAAGGAAAGATGTGTTCATAAAACTTAACATCTCTAGAGATAGTTTTCTTAAAGAATAAATCAAGCAACTTGTATCCTTTATAATTATGCAAATATCCTACAAAAAGAGTTGTAATAGCCCTTGGACTAAACTTGTGTCTATTAGAAAGAAGAGTAGAAACATAACATGAAGAATCAAAAGTTTTAAAACCAGAAATGTATCCAAATTAGCAAATAAATATCATGTATGTATATGTTTCCTACAATTAAAGAAAGAGTTAATATTATAGTTCATGTAAATTTTGATTGTAGTATCATTGTATGTTTATAACCAGTCATTAAATTCCACAATTCAAGAGTTAAGGAATTTAGAAATTGAGCCATGAGATATATCAAAGAATGACATACGTACTTTATCAATGAGTACAAGTTTCACATTGATACATGGTCTAAAGGAAAGAAGACAACTAATGGTGGTGTGTAAGTCAAGGGTCTCACAAAGGGTTGTTATGATTATTTCTATGGAATAATTCATAAAATGAGTTAGAGTACAACACTTCTAATTCTTCAAAGAGAGTTGTTCTTTTTTATTGTGAACAGTTTTGTCCTTTTAGGAGTGGTATAGGAGTTTCCTAGGTATAATATTGTTGAGATTCAAATGAGTTTAAGATACTAACAATTTGATCCATTCATTCTAGCAAGTAATGTTAGAAAAGTTTATTATGTCTCATATCCAACATTTGACAACATTGACAAACGTGGTTGGTCTGTTGCAATACAAACCAAGCCTAGGGATCACATTGACACAAATAAGGTTGAAGAGGATACCACCTACCAAGTTGAGCAAATGTTACATGCCTATGAAATTATCAAAGTTGAACATGTATCTGCATTACATGACCGCGATGGTGATGTTAAAGAATTAGAGGGAGAAATTAAAAGGAAAAAAAAAAGGAAAAGAAGAACATAAGAATGAAGATGATGATAATGATTATGATAAGCCACATTATGACAATAAAGATGACTTTAGTTATAGGATGATGACCACAAATTATGAATTAAAAAATCTATTGTCAAACTTTGAATTCAAACACGATGTAGTGTATAACATGTTAAAATTTGTATGCATAAACTTTTGATATTAAGTTAAACCAACACTAATTTGATATTAACACAAATACTTTTATTTCAAAAATTATTATAATAGTAAAATTGACTAAACATACTATATTTTAATAGTAAGTATAAGTTTAATTGGNAGCGCTAAAAATACAATTGAGAATCCAAATTCTCGTAACAAAAGTAGCTCGACAAATTCAATAAAACATCCCTTTGCATAATCAAATAAAAAAAATAGTGAAAATAGTTATGAGTAAATTTCAATAAACTCAATTACATCTGCTTATCATTTTAAAAGTACTCTTGTATTTATATCTGACAGCAATCCAATAAATATTATTAAAGATAATTTAGAGAATAATTTTTTTAGTTTAGATAATAAAAAAAATTAACTAATATTATAGAATTAGATACTTTTAATTTTGGTTGAAAAAAATTGTGTGAAGTTTAACTAGTACATTTAAAATACATTATTTAAGGTTCAACTTAACCTACGGAAAAGCTTGATATGTTCATAAGGGACTCTCAGGCCGATCAAATAAGATGACCTGTTCTCGGAAAGAGCTGAAAGAGTGATGCTGCCAGCTAGGGTTTAACAGTACCTTAAATAATTTAAAAAATATCACTAATGATTTTTCTAAAAATATTTGTACAACTATAAGCAACGGTGCTATAAAAAATAATAATCTATAGTTTTTTTATAGAGTTAAATATGTTTTTAGTCCTTAAACTATCAAGCGAATTTGTTTTTAGTCTCTCTTTCAAACTAAGCTATATTTTGATCCTTCTCCTTAAAAAAATCATAATTTTTGGTTCTCCAAAATCAACGGCGTTAAAAATAAGTTGAGGTGGCTAACGGTAATAAGCCACCTCATTTTCTTTTCTGACACTAGTCAACCTTTCGCAGCTCCTCTCCCTCCCTCCCTCTCCCTCCGACTCTACCACAGCCACCTTCGACGCCACCTCCAGCGCCACCTCGAACACTTTCGCCGTGATTCCGAGCCACCCCTTCCTTTCCACGACCGTCCCCTCCTCGAGCTGGATCTTCAAGTCTCTGACCTCCGCCACCGTGAAACTCAGCCCCTGGCCGTGGTGCCTCCTACAGGTTCCCATCTTCCCAAAACTTTACTTTTTGGAAAAATATCTCTGCACTTCCCTTCTGGACTTCCCCACGATCTGAAATCAAGAAAACAAAAACTCACTAAGCCATCACTACCATGTACAAGGAAAAAGGGGTTGTGGGATTGAAGAGAACAAACTCATAAGGGAGATTATCGACAAAGGTAATCAACATCTTGAGCTTGCTGCCACCTTCAGAAACAAGACTCGCGTGCATCTCAACGTCCATGGCATTAGCAAAATTCTGGACTTATCCTTGGGAATTATTATCATCATTATCATCCTCAGCATCATGAAAAGCCAGTGGGACCGTCCAGGGGATAAACTCGTAATTTAATACAATTACTCTTGAACTGGGAAGGGATTATGTAAGTGCGGTGCATATACCCGTGGTGAAAAGAAGTACCACTCTTTCTCTCCATAAGAAGTCATCCTGAAAATAGGAAAGTTGCATTTGAAATTATATAATCACTTCACTCGAAAATTAAAAGATTTAATACATCATTTGGTCCCTACTTTTAGGGGTTTGGTTCAAAGTAATCCTACATTTTACAAAAGTTCAGTAAGACCCCATATTTCATTAAAGAATGTTCAATTCGGTCCTTTCCGCTCACGCCGTTAAGAACATAACGGTGCAAATGTCACGTCATCATCACCATCTCCAGACAAACCCTAATTTCTCTCCAAGAAACCCTAGCCGCCGCACCATCCAGCGTCGTCACTGCCATCCTCGTTAGCAGCCGTCCTCTCCAACACATCACGTGCCACCACCAAAGCGTCTTCTCCCTTCTGTTGCACCTCCATCACCTTCGCATCTCAACTTCGTTCTCGTGCCACCACCCAATGCGCTCCCTTGTTATGTCGTGACCACCAATCTTCACCATTTTCACCCTCGCACCAGCTAAATCGTCGTCGCGCCAGCAACACTGTTGTCCAATCTCCACCATAGAATCGTCCACCACTAACCACCAGCCAAATCGCCAGCTGCTGCAGATCGCGAATCGTCACTCTTCTCCATCACTAGTCGCGCCGCTGCTTGCCTCCACCTGCAACCACAATCAGACCTGCAAGCAAACCGTGGAGACCTAGGATTTCTCGCGTTCTCGTCACATAGCTTTGGTGGTAGCGTGTGATGCGTTGGAGAGGACGGTTGTCGGCGAGGATGGCGGTGACGTCGCTGGATGGTGCGGTAACTAGGGTTTTAGAGGACGAAAAACTATGGTTTTCTGAAGGAGAAGGATCAAAATGTAGCTTAGTTTGAAAGAGGGACTAAAAACAAATTCGCTTGATAGTTTAGGGACTAAAAACATATTTAACCCTTTTCGATAATTACAAAAATGTTATTGGTGACATTTTTAAAATTATTTATAAAACTATAGGCAGTTGTTCTTTAAAGAATCGAGACATATTCGTCTGCTAGGGTTAACATTACATTTCAATTAAAGTTCTTCTCATTTGTCTCGTTGTTCCATCAGATTTTCACTGTAAGATTAATTTTGATCTCTTTCATGACGTCAAACACAAATTGCGTTGTAACTTTTGCTATCACTCATCCACTCTTCTTCCCTCTTCCTCGACCAACGCGAAGTGTATCGTCTCATTGTTATTACGAGCATTTATTTTTTTCCATTTCGAAAGTAGCTAGGGGTTTGTTTTTTTTTGTCTTTTTGTCTTGCATCTTTTGTTACATAATTCTTTTTTCTTAATGCAAATATTTGTTTTAATCTCCTTTATTGAATGTGGAGGTGGAAAAAGGTGGTGTTGGCTTTGCTTATTTGTAGGAAGCACGATAGTTCTATGGTAATTCCACATTGAAAAATACGTGAGGAAAAGACCACAAAAGTGATGGTCCCTTTCTGCTAAAACTGGCCAAGAAAAGAGCTTTGAATAGAGAAATATGAAATTGATGGTAGTTTGTTTTATTGTTTTATGATACATTCTTTCTAATTTCTTTAAAACCTTTGGTAAATAGAGTATAATCGTATTTTGATTGTTTAAAACCTTGAGAAATGAAGGTAGTGTTGAACTTAGTGAACCAGCTCCTGAAAGCTTGTTTAAGATCATTTGGGTTTGTATAGCTTACATACCACAGGAGAAGAATATGTGGGTTTGAAGTTATGATTGTAGCCTTGAGCAATATGCATAAAAATATCTTCATAGAAAAACATTATTAATATTTAGTTGAGCTAGATGCCAATGTTGAGAAGCGGTCAGGGATAATCTTGGCAACAACGAAAATCTATACTATATTGCTTTGTGAATCTATGACATGGCCTTGTGCTTTACAACAATCCCATCAGTAGCTTAAAATTCCATTTAAAGATCATAGGCTTCTTTCCAACAGGAAGACGAGTGATAGATCAAGTGTTATTCATGTCCATAACAGCAAGTTCAACAGCTATAGTTTGTTGTCAATGAGGAAACTCATTGGCTTGATGATGAGTTTGCGGTTCAAAATTAGCATATATGTGACAAATATAATGTGTATGTTTATTAGAAAGTTTGGTATAATCTATGTAGTTTTGAATAGGATATAAAGAGCTAATATTAGTGACAATGTTGTAATGGTGATAGTTAGACACGTGTGAAGAACAAGTAGATACTCTAGTAGTTCTATGAACATGAGATTGATCTGTTGGAAGTCTCACATCGACTAGAGATAAGGTCAATTTATAATATATAAATGAGGTGCAAACCTCACCTTAAAAGCCGTTTTTGTGGGGTTGAGTTAGGCTTAAAAACTCACTTTCTAATATGGTATCAGAGCCATGATTAGAGCCTATCCTAGTGAGTTATAATTGGGCATTTATGTTTCCACCCGTTGTCGGGCCGCTATCGGACCACCTATTAATTTTTACTATCACGCACGAGATATCTATACCTCGGCGTGAATGGGGTGTGTTGGAAGTCTCACATCGACTATAGATAAGGCCAATTTATAATATATAAGTGAGGTGCAAACCTCACCTTAAAAGTCGGTTTTGTGGGATTGAGTTAGGCTTAAAAATCCACTTTCTAATATGATCAAAAGTGATGGATGTGGTATTGTAATTTGCTTCTTGTGAAGAATGAATAAAGGTACAATCATCAAAATCAATTCGATGATTAATTATTTTCAAGAAAGTTTCTTGATTTTGAAAGGAAAGATGTGTTCATAAAACTTAACATCTCTAGAGATAGTTTTCTTAAAGAATAAATCAAGCAACTTGTATCCTTTATAATTATGCAAATATCCTACAAAAAGAGTTGTAATAGCCCTTGGACTAAACTTGTGTCTATTAGAAAGAAGAGTAGAAACATAACATGAAGAATCAAAAGTTTTAAAACCAGAAATGTATCCAAATTAGCAAATAAATATCATGTATGTATATGTTTCCTACAATTAAAGAAAGAGTTAATATTATAGTTCATGTAAATTTTGATTGTAGTATCATTGTATGTTTATAACCAGTCATTAAATTCCACAATTCAAGAGTTAAGGAATTTAGAAATTGAGCCATGAGATATATCAAAGAATGACATACGTACTTTATCAATGAGTACAAGTTTCACATTGATACATGGTCTAAAGGAAAGAAGACAACTAATGGTGGTGTGTAAGTCAAGGGTCTCACAAAGGGTTGTTATGATTATTTCTATGGAATAATTCATAAAATGAGTTAGAGTACAACACTTCTAATTCTTCAAAGAGAGTTGTTCTTTTTTATTGTGAACAGTTTTGTCCTTTTAGGAGTGGTATAGGAGTTTCCTAGGTATAATATTGTTGAGATTCAAATGAGTTTAAGATACTAACAATTTGATCCATTCATTCTAGCAAGTAATGTTAGAAAAGTTTATTATGTCTCATATCCAACATTTGACAACATTGACAAACGTGGTTGGTCTGTTGCAATACAAACCAAGCCTAGGGATCACATTGACACAAATAAGGTTGAAGAGGATACCACCTACCAAGTTGAGCAAATGTTACATGCCTATGAAATTATCAAAGTTGAACATGTATCTGCATTACATGACCGCGATGGTGATGTTAAAGAATTAGAGGGAGAAATTAAAAGGAAAAAAAAAAGGAAAAGAAGAACATAAGAATGAAGATGATGATAATGATTATGATAAGCCACATTATGACAATAAAGATGACTTTAGTTATAGGATGATGACCACAAATTATGAATTAAAAAATCTATTGTCAAACTTTGAATTCAAACACGATGTAGTGTATAACATGTTAAAATTTGTATGCATAAACTTTTGATATTAAGTTAAACCAACACTAATTTGATATTAACACAAATACTTTTATTTCAAAAATTATTATAATAGTAAAATTGACTAAACATACTATATTTTAATAGTAAGTATAAGTTTAATTGGTGTACATTTTAAATAATATAAAATTAAATTTAAAAATTACTTTTTTGCTTTTTAATTTTTAAAATAATATCTTTTTATGTTTCATCTTAACTCATTCTCATATTCGCGCATTTTGACCAATAGTATTATTTGAAAACTAATTTAATACTTTTATGATGAATTATCATTCAATTTTATAAAAAATATATAAATATTAAAAATTTCTTATGCTTTTATTATGAACAAATAGCTTCTTTTAAAAAAACTATCATGATTAAGTCCTGCATCAATTACAAATCATCTCATGAGATTACAAATAGCCTCTTCTAACAAACTATCGTGATCAAGTCTTACATCAATCATCATAGTTTACAAGAATTATTGAGTGTGAATACAAATAACTTTTTTAAATAACTGGTTAAGTCTTACATTAATTGTAAATAATCAAACTATCATAATTTACAAATGGTTGACTTTGTATACAAATGGACTGTTTAACAAATTATCATCATTAAGTGTTACATCAGTTACAAATAGTCCTAGTATCTAAGATTACAAGAATTCTTAAGTGAGAATATTTAAAATAAACACACGTTACAGACAATTGAAAGAAATAAAAAAAAAACATTTCCTACAACATGAGATTAAATATTGGGTTGCAATTAAATTTTGAAAAATCTAACCACTGATCATCTTATGTTTATCTTGTTCAATGAACTCAACTGAACCAAACTTTATTTAGTTGTACAGAAACAATAACAAGTATAATCAAATAACAAGGAAGAGATCATAGACTTAAAAAACCACTACTTATAATTGAACGACTTACAAAACCACTACACGTATGTGTGCACGCAAACAAACATTAAATTAAGGTTGTGGTTGCAATGTTCCATGATAATCCCATAGTTTGTGAAATATCATTCTAGGAATCTAAAATTTATTCAACAAACAATTTTAACATCTCATCAATTTCAATAGCTATTTTATCTTTGTTTAGGCTAAAACTCAACTTCTAACAAATTTCTTAAATTACTATTTAAACAGGTGAGAAGCTTGAAAGGTTTGCTTTAGTTTTGAGATCGTATCTATCTATTAGAATGAACATATTGGTAAATTATATAATGGTTTATAGATGGTGGAAGTCCATGAAATCGGTTCCATTATGTATTTCTTTTACCATCACATTTATATGATGATAAATAAGCCAAATATATGTCTTCTTTACAGGGAAGACGTTTCAATATGTGAACTAATATTCAAATATCTTTAGAATGTGAATTCTCCGAAAACAGATTTGATTGATCAGTTTTTCAACTCTCTTAATCTTTTGTCGTGGATTTTGAACTAGTCCTATGATAATTTATTGTATTCGTTCTTTTCATATTATTACAAGAAAATAGAAATTTTGTGACGGTTAAAAGTCAAGTAGAAATCAATACTAAAAAAAATCAATGGGGTTGAATTTACCTCATTCATAAACGTGCAACTCTAAAATCAATAGATGTTAACTTTATATAATCTTGGCTCGGTTGATGTTAATTTAACGGTTTAACCTATGCTAAATTAAATATATTTTTAATATAACTTAAATTAGTATTAATTTGATTGACAGTGATAATAATAATTAAAAAAAATATCCTAGTGCAAGTTTTCATCTTCAGCAAAATATTAAAAGTAGAAAAAAAAAGAAAAAAAATTGTATTGAATAAAAGATACGAGTATGAATGAAAGAGATGAATGTGAATAAATGATATGAGTGTGAATGAAGTAGATAAGTGGAGATGAAGGAAATGTATGTAAATAATGAACATAAATGCAAGTGAAAGAAATGTGTGTGCGGATATTTATGAGTGTAGATGGAGATGCGTGTAAATATATTTATATAAAAAGTAAGATGGCAAATTATGAATGAGTGTTAGTTAAAAATGGAAAGTGCATCTATCACATGTAGCAAGTAAATATCGTTCTCTCAACAGAGACTTGTGCAACACACAACAACTCTCATAGTTCATAACTCAATTAGACAACAAAACTCACAAAAACACAAAGAAACTATTTTTTTGTATTTTTATCAAACAAATTGTATGTAAAAAATATTTAACATAGGGTATGTACAATTGTCAATACTAAATTTCATTCTCTTCATTTTCATTCTTTAAAAAACAGTTTCTACACCCAATGAACCAAATATCATGCTATGGATGGCCAAACCAATGTAAGAATTAAGCATAGAAATCAAATATTGGAAAAGCATATGGATTAACATCACAAAATATACAAGATTCAATTCATTATATCTAATATCAACAAATAGGTTTAGTCCCCCATGTTCAAAACCCTCGAAGAGAACATGCTTAAATACACATTTTTTATACACAAGAGTCGTTGTCGCCCCCATTTTTGATGCACAAGAGTCGTTGTCGCCCCCATTTTTGATGCACAAGAGTCGTTGTCGCCCAATGGCATATCACCACCGATAGGAACTATTAGTAAAATGTAAACCAATGGCCTTTGTTAAATTGACGATCAGTGCAAGTTCTTTCATATTAACTAGCATTGAACACCACTTTTTCACCGCTCAGCGCTACCTATGCAAGGTTAGTGGTGCTCAACTCCACAAATGTGGCACTCAGCTCAAGAAAATTTGACAACACTCTAATTGAAGCACTGAGCACGATCCAGTGGCACCAATGCAGATATTTTCTTTAAATTAATCTTTCCTTGTCCAAAATATTATCCTTTGAGTTTTAATTTAATCTTTCACTAGAATTGCTCCCTATATTTATTTATTTCACACATTTAAATAAAAAGATTAAAGGTAAAATACCACTAAAACAACTAAAATTCAAAATATACTAAACACATTAAACTTAAGAATAAGATAAGATAAAAGATAGGAAAAATTGATTAATTCATGAGAATAAATTGATTAATTCATGAGAATAAATGTACAAAAATAAATAAAAAATAGACATTATTAGTGAAAAGATTTATCATCTTTAAATACCTTTATATTAAAATAATACATGACTCTTATTGTTGTTATGAAAGCACGCATGATTCATAATGTATAGCATATAAAATAGGATACGGTGGAGGGTAGGGGATTTTATTGCGGTAAGAAGTATGAATGAAAGGGGGGATTAAATTCACAAACAAAAAAGTTATAGTAGAGAGATCCAAGGGTTTAATGAGTTCGTTGAAAACGTAGAACTGATAAATATAGGGAGAAAGACGGAATGCTAGTGTCTCAAGAATGGTTGGATCCATGACTAGATAGTAAAAAATATGTTTTGGATAGAATAGTGTTAGACCATTGTGCCTTAGTCCTTAAGACAACATTTATAAAGTGTGGTCCTAAATTGTTCAAAACAATGGATATAAGGTAGACGGACCATAAAAGGATATTTTATAAATATAATAGAGTATTTGGGATAGTTCAACCGGCTAATCTATTCATAAAACAATTTTTTTTTTCATTAATCTGTTCATAAAACAAATTTTCTACTCAAGATAATTCTAGGAAACAAGTCAACTCTTACAATTTTACTCTAATATGATAATCTTGAAGAACAAGAAACTTGAACATATATGTAATGTTGACATAATAAAAATCTGCGCATGCGTTTAACTTTTAGATTTGTGTTTTGCCAAAAGAAATTAGTGAGAGAAAAAAAAAGATAATTTCTTCTTGTTGTGTATTAAAAAACTAGTATTTTTCAAAATTACTCTTCTCTCGTTTCTCTTAATCATGAATTCATCTTTCTTATTTTTCTTTTCTCACACTTAATTTTTTTTTGCAACCGCACAGATAAAGAATTATTTTTGTTTTCTCTTTCATTAAAATTAAAAGAAAACGTTTGATCGACTCTGAACCAGTAAAAATATTGTCTAATGTATGTTCATTGGTCGGTCCATGTGAACACATAGGCGATCACTTTCAATAGAAAGAGAACCCAACGAAGCCAAATTAATCATATTGGCCAAATTGTGTTAATAAATGTGAAATTCAGTTTCAACTTAATACAATATTAATTAATTGCGACATCCAAGCTTATTAACTTAATTTCGCAATATTATGATTAATACAAGAGAGTTGACAGAATGCAGTGTACCCCTTTCGCCATTATTATTTAAGGAGTTCTGTTTATACGATTTCAACGCATTCTTAGATATCTGCATAGAAATTGTTTCACAGTGATCTCGTTAATATGGCATGCATTCAACTATTACCCCTTCCTGCAAGAAGGTATGCTGATGAATTAGAAACAAATATGCAACTAACATATATTTTCTCAATTTTGATCCTTTTAAGAGCTTCGTTTAAATTAAAATATATGTATTATTATTTGGACTTTAATTTATAATCCCATGATGAAGACAAGGTTCATTTCATACCCAGGACAACACAAACAAAAATCACTAATTTGTCAGTTTTTTGTGTTTTTTTCCAAGAGTAACTTGTTTTATTCTGTATCTTTTCCAACCCTAGATGGNCGCTTATTAACTTAATTTCGCAATATTATGATTAATACAAGAGAGTTGACAGAATGCAGTGTACCCCTTTCGCCATTATTATTTAAGGAGTTCTGTTTATACGATTTCAACGCATTCTTAGATATCTGCATAGAAATTGTTTCACAGTGATCTCGTTAATATGGCATGCATTCAACTATTACCCCTTCCTGCAAGAAGGTATGCTGATGAATTAGAAACAAATATGCAACTAACATATATTTTCTCAATTTTGATCCTTTTAAGAGCTTCGTTTAAATTAAAATATATGTATTATTATTTGGACTTTAATTTATAATCCCATGATGAAGACAAGGTTCATTTCATACCCAGGACAACACAAACAAAAATCACTAATTTGTCAGTTTTTTGTGTTTTTTTCCAAGAGTAACTTGTTTTATTCTGTATCTTTTCCAACCCTAGATGGTTTTTGGATTCAAAAACTTCATTTGCATATTGATAGTAGCAGTGGTAATTTTCAATTAAGAGACATGCAATACTATTGTTGTAAAATTTTGCGCAGACTAGAAGGAAACGTGGCGTTGATTACTGGTGGGGCAAGGGGCACTGGTGCGTGCATGGTAAAGCTCTTCAGCAAACATGGGGCAAAAGTGGTGGTAGCAGACATTCGTGACCAACAAGGTGAAGCACTACAACGTGAGATTGGAACTGAATATGCAACCTATGTACACTGTGATGTGTCCAAAGAAATCGATGTTGAAAATGCCGTTAACACAGCTATATCCAAGCATGGAAAGCTAGACATAATGGTGAACAATGCTGTAATAATAGATGAGGGAAAACCCAGCATTGTTGACAACGATGTGACTGACTTTGAACGTGTTATTAGGGTCAATCTGGTAGGTCCGTTCTTGGGAACAAAGCATGCAGCTAGAGTGATGATTCCAGCCAAAAAGGGTAGCATAATAACAATAGGAAGTGTGAGTTCAAGCGTTGGAGGTGTTACAACTCACGCATACACAAGTTCTAAACATGCCATTGTGGGACTGGCAAGGAATACAGCAGCTGAACTTGGACAATTTGGCATCAGAGTGAATTCCCTGTCATGTTATTACCTTCATAATGAACTTGCAAAAGAGTTCTTCGATGATGAAAAGTTCTCAAAAGTCTATTCAAATCTTAAAGGGGTTACTTTGACAGAAGAAGATGTAGCACAGGCTGCAGTCTATTTGGCAAGTGATGAGTCTAAGTACATCAGTGGACATAATCTTGCAGTTGATGGTGGCTTTACAACTATTAATCCAATTTTCGGTCTGTTTGCACAATCCTAAGTTTGAACCTTTCAGTTCATCACTCGTCTACGCAGTTTTCCCTGCTTTTCTTGTTGCTGTGCAACTGTCTGTCATATGTAAATAATTTCCCATGGAAAATATTGAATATATTTTGTATGTAATTTTCCCTCCTTTTTACTGTTACTACAACTCTATTTTTTTTTTCTGTTATAAACAGTTAGATATATTATCAAATGTAACAACATTTCCCATGAAAAGGATTTATATACCTTTTGTTGGCATCTTAACATAAGAAGGTGAAATATAATATTGTGGTTTGAGAGCAACAAGAACCATAAAAAGAGACTAAAACGGAGAAAAAAAGATAGAGGACGTAAAAAGTGACAACAACAAATGGGTAGGGTAGGAAAGTTGGAATCCATCCAACATAAATATAATTTATCTGGCAGCACACTGTTTTTACCGATAATTAGAGTAGAGTTTATGAAAAAAATTTAGGTGAATGGGATTGATGGTTGACTTCAGGTAATCTTTTTTACTCTTTAGTTTCTTTTATTAATGTTCCAAAACTTCAACCGATCCGGATTAAAATTATTTCGATGCTTAATCGGTTTAGCAATTAATGTTATAATAAATGTGTTGTAAAAGTCTCTATGATCATACATTTGACCTATATTTATAGGTTTCTTTATAGACTTTTGATTATGATTGGTCTAATCATAGCGGCTCAATTATATTAAACTTTGTCACTGACCTGTTTAACTTAAGTAGATGGTTAGCTAAATTTGATTGGCACCGATTGGTTTCCTCCCAGCTTGGACGATTAGTTTGATGTAGTTTGGCCAGTATGTACTAGTCGGTTCACATATAATACACAAGCCCCCATACCTTGAGCTTGGACTTAAGTCAACAAGCGAAAATGGTTTGTTAATACTAGGTAATGGAAGATTATGTTGCTTCAAAAATTTGATGCCTCATTAATCGTAATATATATTTAGCTCGTCTTCAAAACTATGATTGTTGAGAAAGAGATATGATTGTTGATGATGAAGGAGTGTGTCGTCTCGTTATGCGTGATGTCAACACTGATGTCGAATGTGAAGCATCACCTTCCCTTTTGTCGTTGGATGGTGCCAAATTTGACAGTTGTGGCCACGTGTTTTCGAAAATTTCTATAAATAAGAGTTATATGATCTTGTCATTTTCACCATTTGCTCTAACGCTTATCTCTACATCATTTGACATCTAATTCTTTTTATTTAAGATAATAAAATGTTTGTCATCAACATCTCTTCAAAAGGCTCTTCTAGTTGGGAGAGCAAGGGGTACGCTCGGGTCATCAAGTCATTGAGGGTCATATGTGAAAAGTTTGGCGTCTTTAAATAGTATTGTGACACCGATTGAAAGATTTCGGTTTTTTTTAATCGAAGCCTATTAGGAAATTTCAAATGCGTTTTCTAACTAGCGCATGGAATAATTTAATGAAAATATTGGATTGATTCATGATTGGAAAGTTATCTTGGGACTTGATGTACTGGATGGAATTCCATGGGAAAGTTTGATTGGTTGTGTAGTGTATATACATTGATTTGAGAATCCAAGCTTGAAGGAAATCCTGACTCTCTAATAATCATTTAGGCTCATATAAAGTAGAATGAATTATGTGGTGAGAGTGGTAGGAGATCCTGGTTTGTAGTTTTTAGTGGCCTGTATAGGATTAATCACAGAGGACTATACCTTGATCCTATAGAAGACGAACTTAAGGAAGAGTATTTGCAATTCAAAGGACCTATGACAAAAGGTCAAGGAGCAAACAATTGGAAGAACAAATCTCCTTTAGGCTCATGCTACTCCATGAAGATTGGAATTCAAAGGACATGAAGATCATGACTTGGAGCATAATTATATAATAGTTTAGGATTTTGAAAATATTTGCAATTTTCTTTTAATGGCAAATAATTTGTTTCTATTTTTTTTTCAATTTTGAATTAATTTTTGACTCAATGTCTTTGGGCTTTCTTTTGGGGTTTCTTAGGTGCCTTAAACATTTGCGCCTATATATAGGGACACCAAATACAAATTTAGACACTTTTGAGTCATAATATATGCATTTGCATTTTTGAGAGAGGATTCTCTTGGTTCTTGGATTAGAATCATTATTCTTATCAAAGATTAATATATTTGTGGCGAATCTTCACTTGACTTATCAATCTAATAGAATGTGGCGTTCTCATCTCTATCGTATTATGCGTTCTACTCTGATTTATTTTTAGTATGCTCTTTGAGGATTCAAATTCAGAAAACATCGTATTCTTTCTTGGATAGGATTGTATCAATTGATCTTATGAGTGAAGGGTATCCATCACAAGTGTTAAAGCCTCCTGAAATTTGATATCAATGTATGTATCCGGATAATTAAATTTAGAATAGTTTTTGATTTTATAGTTTGTATTTGTACAATTAGTTGGAGTCTATTGTATTAGGATATAACATGTTTTATTGATATATGATTTTTTTTATATTAGTTTATCTTCTCTTATTTGTTTGTTTTGTGTTTGTGCTTTTTTTTTTTATAATAATCATTTTATTGATATAAGTAAACGAAAATACGTTAAAAATTTGAGGTGTATTCATTTTCTATTATTTTAATCTTATCGATGGGATGACTTTGCTAATATAATAGAGAATAAGTTGTTTTCTAAATATTTATAACGAAATATTTCATTTTAATAGCATTGTACTATTAAAAATGAAATATTAATTATAAGTGTGAAAAGAGTTGTTTTTATACTTATAAATGAGCTCAATCTTGTAATTATTCATGTTGTTCCTCATTGAAAAGTTGTAATAGGTAGTAGATTGTTATGTAAAATATTGTACAAGAAATGATGTATTATTTAGACTCTGTCAACCAATTTTCGCAAAGCGAAAGCCAAAATTCGCACTGACAAAAGAAGAAAATTCGCATAGCGCACCAGTACCTGTGCGCTGAGCGAATAACATCAGTTAAAGTGCATCAGTTAAAGTGCAGCAGTTAAGAAAATTCGCATAGCGCCCCAGTACATGTGCGCTGAGCGAATTAATGAATTTAAGTGGCTTTAAAAGACATGACAGAGCGACAGAAACATCTTCTTCGGACAGAAGTTCCGGACAAAAGAAAGAAACGAAAACATCTCAGGAACTTCCGGAGACTACTTCAAGGCATCAAGACACCATTGTTGCAAGGGATTGCTTCAAATGTGTACGTTTTAGATGACTAGGAGTAGTTAAATTTCTCTTTCGTTGGGATTGGATGTAATGAACTCACTGTGATGTAAAGTAACTTTGAACATGAACGTAGATAGAGCACTTAAGTGATTTGGGATCTAGGGATAGAGTCAATAACTTGATCATTATTAACATTGGACTTATGCAAATTGTATATTAAATTGACTAAGGGATTATCATTTTAATATATTAATTTAGAACTAGTTGCTAAGGGATTAGGACTAGTATGCCTTGATGTGAATGTTTGAATGAAGTAATAAAATATTGAACAGAGTTTTATATTCATATGATTCATGAAACCCAATTCCAACGAAGTTTCTTTTAAATATAAATTCCTTGCACACCAACTGTTTGATAAAATACCAAAAATAGTTTCTTGTGTTGTTTTGTGCATTTTGAGGTCTAATTGAGTTATAAAAGGAAAAATTGTCATGTGTTGCACAATTCCCTTGGGAGACGATACTTTTACTTATTCACTGTATTACTTGGAACGATTTGGTATACTTGCCAAAAAGTTATCAATTAAAAAACCAATCGATTTAATAAAATTAAAGATAAAATAAATAAATTTAATTAAATAATAAGTTATTTGATATCCAAACTTATCCTAAAATTTTGGAATCAATCTAAAACTTCGAAAGTAACTTAATTATTTTGACTTTTAAAAGTATATATCGGTGTAAATTGATATGAATCGATATCAAGTTGCTAAAATCAACTATTTTACTTTACCATTGATGTGTTTAGCAGCATTTAAATTACCGCTTACTAATCTTAAGTTGTAAAAATTATACTAGAAAAAACCATTTTTATGCTTCTTTTGGAAAATTATCTTGAAGATTCAATTAATTAAAGATAAAATCAAATTCAGTAGACATAAAATAAAATAACATTACCATAGTCAAGTAACCATTATTCCTAATTGATGTCCTAGATTGTTTATCTCCAAAAATAGATGAGAGGTCATTAATTACGAAAATAATGGGGAACTAATTTATAATCAGGGAAATCAAGAAACAAAGATAAATATACCAGAATAAATTAATTAAAACACATTTTCATAGAAACAATAAGTATAAATGAATTAGTGGTAAAATAAATATTGGTTTATCTCACAAAACATTCTTACCAATTTATTGTGGATTATTTCAAAATATTAAGTCAAATCAATCAATCAAAGTCAAACGCTGAAACAACTTAATAAACACGAGTTTAAACATAATCTTTGAATTATTAAATAAAGTGCATAAATTTTTTGTTAATTGTAGTTAGGACGGGGTCATCTAAAGCACTTAAAAAAAATTTAATTATTTTATTGAAATTATTATATTTGCAACAATTCTTACACGTTTCCGCAAAGATTGTTGAGTTCCTAAACTGAGGGTGCGAGTAAAAGCTGTCTGAGCCCATTAATATCACCAACAGGGAGGCTAATGCTTCCTGCACCCCATGTTTTCGGCCTGCACCTCCTTTGGCTTGACGAATAACCCTTATATTCTTGATGAGAAAATTAATAAAAACCTAAATTATACTTTCTTCCACTTTCTTATCTGTATTCTCCTCTGTCAGAAGCTCAACTTCCATCTCCATTTCTCTATATTCCATAGGCAAAAAGAACAGCACAACCTTCACAACACAATCCCACAAATCAAATACACTCCAACTTTATTTATTTTCATAAGGTTATGAATGGTATTTCATAAAATATTCGGGTGCAAAAAGAAAATATAGGGATGCAAGAAATATTGACTGCATGAGAGTTTCTCCCTCCACCACTCCAAATACTCCCTACACCTCCACACTATTTTTTTATTCCAAAAATACTTTATTTAACTTTATTTATCTTTTTTAAAATTCTAAATCTTCCTACACCCCTCACCTGCCACGTCAGCTTTCCCTTTTAAACAGAAACCCTAATTCCATCAGCACCAACCTTGCCGCAGCTGCCACCAACCTTGTCGCCGCCAAACCCTATCTCCACCACCATCAACCTCGCCATCAGCCGCGAGCCTCCATGGCCACCACCATCAGAACCGTAAATCGTCGTCATCTTCAACCATCACCGCGAATCCTCTATTGACGCCATCAAACCCTAGCGTCACCACCATCCTCACCACCAATCCTCAGCAAGCCGCCTCCGCCATTAACGCACCAGCGCCTCTCCATGAGCTACTCGCACCAGGCCGCACCACGAGAACCACTTTGTGTCGACGTCGCACCATCTACAGTAGCAAGATCATCTTCTTCACCAGAAACCTCCATTGTGAAACCTTCACCAACCTAAATCGTTCCTCTGTGCAAGCGTCTTCTTCTCCATCATCTCCTCCCTCGCGTCTTCATCTTCAACCCTACGCTCAGAAAAACCAGCCCAAGAACCCCAAATCAAACCCATAACAGAACCCCAAAAACCTAATGTCGTCGCTACGAGTCGGAAGACCTGCAAGAAGAAATCAGAGCAAACCCAAAATCCAATCGCTCCTGTGACGGTCAGGATTGACGAGAGGAAGGCCGGGGTCGGGACGTCGTTTTCGCCGTTAAGGAATGTCCCCGACACCGGAAAGTCACCGAAATTAAGAGGGTCGCCAGAGAAAGAAGAGCGACCACTGAAGTTTTCTCTGACGCTGGTGGAGGGAGTAACTCTCACCTCTTTCTCCGGCAAGGTTGGTGACAGCGACGACAAGGTTGGTGGTGATTGAACTAGGGTTAGAAGAGAAAGCTGATGTGGGAGGTGAGGGGGTGTAGCGAGATTTAAGATTTTAAAAAAGAAATAAAATTAAATTAATGTAGGATATTTTTGAAATAAAAAAATAGTGTGGAAGTATAGAAAGCACTTGGGATGGTGGAAGGAGCAACACTCTAATTACAGAGAGAATACACGAGTTTGAGGCCCAATATGGATCAAAACCAAAAAGTAGAAAGAAACAGAGGGCAATTTCTTTTTAAACTCCCTCTAATTACTATTAGACTCATTTTTTCGCTTTTCTTAAATTAATTCACAATAACATAGATTTTCATTCCGCCTGCCAATACTTCCATTCACCAATTGGAATTTTCGTCAAAACTTGAAAATCTTACTAACAAGGTATTCCATGTTCACTTGCGATTGTACATAAATAAAAAAAATAGAACAAACAAAAAAATAGAACAAACGGAAAAAAATTTTAAAAGATAAAGTCTAAGAAGTATTTTAAGAAAATACTTTGAGACAACTTGGGAAACTATATTTTAATAATTTTTTTTAATAATTTTTTGATAAAATATATTATTATTTTATTGATTCGTATATTTAAAATGGACGAATTATAAGTTATCATTTTTATAAAAATATTGTTAAAAAAAGTTGTTAAAAAAATACTTTCTTTTTAGAATTGTTCCGAAAAGTGCTGCTGAAGATTATTCCAAAACGAAGAACGAAAAGATTTTGATAAAAAAATTACGTGAATAGTTTAATATATTGGAATGCGATGAACAAAATTAAAGCAAACACTTTATGCCCTCAACAGATAGAAGACAAAAAAAACTGGTGAGGATTGATAGAGGAATCAGAAATGGAGGATAAAGATTGGGGTTTCGGTTTATACCTCTTTAGATCAAATGGTATTTTGGTAATGTTATTAGGGTGGTTGTGGGGTTTTTCACCGAAATAGGCAAAATTTTGAATCTACGTATTTAGCAAACAAAAAATTAAAATTTTATGGAAATAGACAAATCATGGGAACACCGACTTTAAATTTAAATGAAAAAAGTCTATCCTTCTGTCTAGCATATAAAAAAGAATAATTTAGATTAATTAAATTATTAAAAAAAGTGAAAATTTAAAAGGATATACGACTTCTTAAATCTTCACTTTTTTTAATTTTAATTAATCTAAATTATATTTACTTAATATAAATTAATGAAAATATAGTTTAAGTAATTTAATTTTAATCAATATTATTTAAAATTAATTAATTAACAAAATTAAAAAACAAAAAATAATTTAATTACAAACATTGTGCTTTTAACAACAAACAAAGAAAGATGATGAGTGTTGCTCAGTTTGGTCAAAATGGTTCATCCTATTATAGATTCATTTTATTAATTTAACATGTGATTAGTTTAATTTCACTTCAGCATTTAATTAGTGAACTTAATGCTTTTAAGAATATTTTAGTGGTCCAATTGTGGTAAAGTTGCTTAACCCATATCGCACTTGTCTCAGTTTTTTGAAGTACAGATAAAGTTATTGCTTGTATAATATAAAATGAGTTCTTTGGGCTTTTGGATTCTCTCTTTTCAAAATAATGAAGATATGAAAAAAAACAAAAAAAAAATAGTAGAAAATCTAAATTTGTACGATGTGAGGCCCTAAATAATTAGCAGTAATAAATCTCTGTCACATCAAATTAATTTACGTCACAACAAAGCTTATTTTCTTTGGAAACTCACTCCCTAATGGGATACGTCACGCTTCTGTGCACTGGAAAACTGTACCACATCATTTCTCTGAAAACATTAAAAACTCACTTTGCACCACATGCACATACGCCACCTGTCGCGGGAGAAGCTTCCAGTTCAGAACTTAGTGTGCAGGTATCAGCTTGGGACACGTTCGTTCGAACGAACTTGAGTTTAACAAAACTGGATTTTTGAAAATCTCTCTCACCTACACACACTCATCTTCTACCTCTGAACTCAACCCTTCATTTTCTCTACCTTCTCTCTAAAACTTCCAACTTCTCTCTACTGTAATTCTCATGTCTCTTCTCCGATCAACTTGCAGCACCGTAGGAACGTTCACCCAACTACAAGCTACCAACTGGACCGAACAGTTTCAAAGACTGAAACTGGTAAGTCTCCTTCAGAAGCTTGTTCTTAGGTTTCTGGAAAAACTAGGGTTGTAGTTGCATGCAAGTAGGTAGTCTAAGTATTCTGTTTTCTGTGGTTAGATTTGTTTTGGAAGAGTCAAGAACATAAGCGTAGTTGGACGAAGCCACTTTTGCATCTAGGACAAGTTTGGTTGTCAATCCGGGTAAGGGAAGCTTATATGTTTAATTTATACCTGCATGTTGTATGATCTGATTTGGATGTATGAACAGTGTGCTGTTTGAGCTGTTAAGAACGATCACTGATATTGTATATGTTTTCTGTTGGTTGAAATGCATGATG
>NW_025904788.1:0-57372 GCF_018835915.1 Vigna umbellata | reverse complement strand
ACGAGCGTTCCAAGGAGGAACGTCTCAGATATGTTAATATTAAATTTGGTAAAGTATGACTGTGGATAAGTTAAGACTCGCTGTCCATCCTGATGTTCCGTGAGTACTATCTTCATGTAGAGGAAGTATGTCATGCGTGGGAACGGCAGGAGGTCCTTAGTCCATAAGTTAACATGGGCGACGTAAGAACGGACTGACCTCGAGTGGCAGCTGTTTGGTGTATCCCAGTTACTACACCACTCGGGTGCAAGGACGCTTGTAACTACACAGATTCATACAGTCCAGACGGTCTGTCTTACATATATATATATATATATCTCTATGTTGTTCTATGTTAAGTTACATGTTGTATGTGTGAATGGAAATGTTAAATGTATGTGTTAATTGTATGAATTAAATATTATAAGCTTACCCTTTCGTTTTTCCTTGTGTTGTCATACTGTCTTTGTACGTTCGTCCTGTCTTGCAATGATCATCCGTGTGGATGTGAGCAGAAGGCGAGGCTACCCTGGAGGACGTGATCGAAGAAGAAAACTTGGTTGAAGTTGAAGTAAAGGCGGAGCAGTAGTACGCTCGTCTTTACGTTATAGTTTAGGACGATCGTTTTTGGGATGGACGTTCGGTTATATCTTTTTGTAAAACCGTTCGTCCTTATCTACTGTATTCATGTACTTAAACCGTTCGTTCTAGTTCCCTCTGTATACGCTTTAAGCGCGTTATTTTTGTACTGAAACCGTTTGGCTCTTGAAATTCACTTTAGTATTTAAAGACTGTTTATGTTACTGATAATTGTAATTAATTCTGATTTATGGTAATTACTGTATTTTGGGATGTTACATACGACAAAAGTTGCTGGATAAATTGAATAAAACAACTCAGCAACCTGTTATAAAAATTAAACCTGTATGCATATATCATGACCATTATGATTAACCAAAGTGAAAGTGGCTAAGAACTTTAAGATATGGCTTATCATATTTAACAATGGTATTTGTAAAACAAAATTAAGAGTTTCTACACCTTACCAGTTTCATCCTCCACCTCCCGATTTTTCTATTATTCCAATTGTGTCTTTGTCAGAATCACAGAGAATCTTTTGATTGTTTTTATCCATTCAACAGTTAAAAACAAGTACTTATCCTTTACTTCTCTGTCGCATTTCACGTTTTGAAATTCTACACCCTTTCTTCTCTCTTCTCGTGCGCAATGCTCCTCTCATCCTCCCCTCCTCCCTCACTTTACTTGTTACCATGCACAGACCTCTCCTCAGTGGTTGTCGTGGTGGTATCGTGGTGAGTGCTTGTAGTGGTGGTTCTTCTTAGCTTGGGTGTCTAGGTTGGTTGTTCTTTCCTTAAGCTTTGTATGATAAAAAGGTTGTATGTGATAATATTTGTTTGTATGGATTGTTTGTATGTAGTATTTTATGTGCTCTTTGTATGTGTTGGGATACATTTCTGGGTTGGATGGGACGAAGTATTGGATTTAATTTATTTTCCGTTCATATCTGTGTATTTATGTTCATATATTTATATTATGTTTTTATATTGTTTTAAACAACTATATATATCATTTTTACTCTCTCCTTATAATGGAATAATATACACAATTTTCATCATTTCTTTTCTCAGAGCGTGGTATCAAAAGAAAATTAATTCTTGATCACGTTCTTCCGCAGCCAATTCTATTACTGCCAAGATCTTTATCTTCTACCTTTTCTTCTTGGCTTTCCTACAATTTCTTCTCCTTCTATGGCTACTCCCTCTGTTACTCTCCCATCGTTATGTTTTATGTTTTAACTTTTCTTTCTAGGGTTTTCAATGAGAAACAATTGGGTGTTTTAATCACTCATAGTCCTGGATTGATTTTTGAGGAATCAGGAGGATTTTTTGGAGATTCGGGTTGTGAAATTTTTGTCCAATTTGAGGTTGTGAAATTCAATGGCTTTTGCAGTTGTTCATTCTTCTACTAATTCTCAGGCGCAGTCACATTCCTCAACTATGGGACTTTCTCAAGAGTAAATTCATGGTCTATTGGCACGTTTTCCTCAATCTAATCCCATAGTCACACATTATACCGATCTAATGAGTTCTTATAATGTTTCCACTTCTTCTTAGGATTAAGGTAATATATATTCCCAATGGATCCTACACACAGGTGCTACTGATCATATATCCAGTTCTTTGTCTCATTTTATTTCTTATCGTAGAATCTCACCAATTACAATATCACTATCCAACAACTCTTCATTTGCTCATTATTCTGGCATAGTTTCTCTTAGCCCACACCTTACTTTACATAATGTCTTGTTTGTTACTAATTTTTCAATCAATATTATTTCAGTCACAAAGTTAACTAAATCTCTATCTTGTAAAATTACCATTTCTGAATTTTCATGTGAAATACAAGACAAGGATTATTCTTTCCCTCCAACACAGAACATGCTCTCAAGGCTTTTAGTGATTCTGATTGGGCTGTTTTCCTTGACACTAGAAGGTCGGTGACTAGTTTTAATGTGTTCTATGGTGCATCCTTAATCAGCTGGAAATCCAAGAAGCAAGGTATTATATCTAGATCATCAACCGAAGCAGAATATAGAGCCTTAGCTTCCACAACATGTGAAATTCAATGACTTTTGTATTTGCTCCAGTATTTGAAACAGCCTCTACCACAACTAGTTCCTCTGTTTTGTGACAATCAATTTGTTATATAAATTGCACAAAATCCAAACATGCATGAGAGGATAAAGCATATTGAAATTGATTGTCATCTCATAAGTTCAAGCTGGTGTAATTAAGCTCCTGTCCATTTCTACTTCAACCCAACTTGTAGACATTCATACTAAAGTTTTGCATCCAACACAATTTCAATCTTTGTTGTCTAAGCTGACCATTAAGGATATATATGCTGCAGCTTGAGGGGGCATATTGGATTTAATTTATTTTCCGTATATATCTGTGTATTTATGTTCATATATTTATATTCTATTTTTATATTGTTTTAAACAACTATATATATATATATATATATATATATATATATATACACACATATCAATTGTACTCTCTCCTTATAATGGAATAATGTACACAATTTTCATCCTTTCTTTTCTCATAACACGAAGGTCGATGCCTTAACCACACTGGTTGAGAGCACGCCGGCGTTGGAAGAAAGGTTGCAGAGCTCTCCGCACTTGGAAGTGCAGTTGAGAGCTCACCGCAAATTAAAATGCAGTCTAATGGCAGTTGAAAGTGCGGTTCATACTGCGCCGCAATTGAAAATGCGACGGTCGCACTTCACTTGGAAGTGTGATTTCATTGTTGTTGCCACAACTTGAACTACGGTCAATTGCAATGTTTTTCCTTCTTTTCATTTGCTTTAGTATATTTAATTGTTTATTTGAATTTGATTTGTTTTTTATATTTTTTTTATATATTTTTTAGTTTATTTAAATATTAAATATTTTGGGGTTAATATTTTGTAATTTTGAGTTTTATTTTTATATTATATTTTTCTAAATTTTATTTTTAATGTAATTAATTTTTTTTAATTTCAGAATTTAAATTTGTTTGTTAATTTTTTAATCTATAATTATTTATTGATATTTTATTTTTCAATATGAATTATTATTTAATTATTTGTTGTATATTTTTTTAGTTTTTAATTGGTTTATTAATTTAAATTTAATTTGTTGTGTTTTGTGGTTTTTTAAACTTTTTTATTGATTTGTTAACAGTTTATTAATTTTTAATTTTTATTATAATACAATAGTACATGATTAAGAGTTGTTGATAGTTGAAAAATTATTAAATTATTATTACATTTTTTTTCAGATTTTATTAAATAAGAGCATAACTATCAATTGATAAGTTGAGGGTGAAACAGGTGAATCACTCCAAAATTAATCATACCATTTCTCTCTCTATATATATATAACATGAATGAGAATGAACACTGGAGAAAGTAGAAGTAAAGTGATATTTTTTCCCAAATTATAAACAAGAAGGCAGTGATAACTTACTGAAAGTAGGGTTAAAGGGCAAGAATGTGTAAAAATAGCAAGAATTTTGTCTGATATATATATCTAATCCTAGTTGATAATGAAAGGAGTAAAAGTTTTGAAGAGTTTATTTTGTTGGAGGGGAAACATAGGTTCTGAGAGATGGTGACTGAGTGAGAACATCAGGTGCAATAGTTGTGTTCTGTGCTCCACTCTTCTGCTGCATTCTCCTTCTAGCCATGTACCCTCTCACCCATGGTGTCACATCTTCGTTTATTTTTATCATGATAAAGAATATAATGCGATAGATCACAATCATGCTGAAGATCACACTCAGGTTAATCCACTTCGATCTGTTCACATCTATTTGGAACACTTTTTCCAAGATGTATTCTCCTGGTATCTTTGGAAGCTCTGGTGTCTGGTTGTCAAATATCAAGCCCCTCAAATCATTCTGGTACTGACCCTGAAAGAGTTTTCACAGTTTTTATCATCAAACTAAGATATAACACCAGCACATGGCATTCCAGTTTTGAAATGTGTTGCTTCTGTTACCTGCAGTGCCCAGAAGTGGAAACTGATGTATGACATTGGGTAACGCCAGACTGGCTTTGGGATATCATGTGGAAGCCATTTAGTAGATCCACTGTTGAATAAAAGGCAGAAATTTATAAAAGAATGATGAGAAGGTTGAATTTTGAGTGGTGGTTTAAAGGAAAAGATGGCATTGTTTTGGATGGATGTAATTTAATGCATACCTGAATTCCGGCTCTAATAATGATGCCCATGAGGAAGTTGGGGACAATGCTGGCAATTGCCATGAGGAAGTTGGGCACAATCCTTGTTCATGTTTTCTTACAGTTTAAGGTTATATAACTTGTAAGAAGTAAACTAATCTCTTGAATTGTTTAAGAATACTAACAAAGAAGAGCACTTTTTTTCTTAAAAAATAAACGATAAAAATATCAGTTCTTTTATTCATGTACTCTCTCAAAATGATACTGTACAAGACAAAGGAGAAAATACAAAATAGAAAAACCTAGACAGAATCACGTCGCATAAAAAATTCATTTTGTAAATACAGAAAACTACAATTTATTCATAAACTATTTGTATATAGTTATTATGGCTAAAACTTGTAGCTTCAATCTATAATTTGCTCATAATTTCCAAATTGGATCTATCAGGAAATCGAAAATATTCCCACTCCTTATCATTGATGCTCCTAAAGTATTCGTTCACCGTTTCTTCATCAACAAGCTCTAGTTTCGAAGGCTCCCACTACAAAACAATAGCAAACAAAAGTGCCAAAACAATATAAGTTTAAGAGAAATATTCAAAGTATATCAATAGAAATGGAACATTAGATATTATGTCTTACCTTGGGCTTGTTGTCTTTATCGAATAGCTTTGCTCTCGTGCCCTTTTGAGTAAATTCAAGACAAGAAATGTTACAACATAAATAAAACTAATCTCTGTATCCTAATTTCGAGAAAAAAAAATCAATATACAGTTAAAATAGTTATAACTTCTTATTGATGAAATATATGAACAAATTTATTTGAGAGGTGACACTTAAATAGTGATTAAATATCACAGTTATTCAAATTTAGACTTATCGTTCAATTAACAAAAACATCATATTCATTTGTTTATCAAATGGTTTTATTAATCACTTTTAAAATCATAAGCTGAAAAGTTAAAATATTTTTTTGGGTTAAATATGTTTTTAGTCCCTAAACTATTGGCCGTTTCTGGTTTTCGTCCCTCTTCCAAAGTAAGGTACAATTTAGTCCTCAATCTTTAAAAAACGTTCGTTTTAGTCGGAAAAACGAACATTTTGAGGACTAAAACGAGGACTAAAAACAAAAATTTTGAGGACTAAAACGAACGTTTTTCTAAAGAATGAGGACCAAATTGTACCTTACTTTGGAAGAGGGACGAAAACCAGAAACGGCCAATAGTTTAGAGACTAAAAACATATTTAACCCTATTTTTTTTATACCGAAATATTTACCTCAGAGAAATTATTGCCAAGAGTTCCTCTCGAGAAGTGGGAGGCAATGATATAGTCTCGATAAAGACATTGGTCAATATTTTCCACCCGCCCTTTCTTAATCTAACAGTCAACAAAATCATTCTCATTAATATTACAAAATTTAAAAAAAAAAAATATTAGTGTGACAGAAATTTGATTGTAATCTTGTGAATACAACCAAAATGAAATTTTAGAAAGTTCTTACAAAAGATACTAGAAATAATATTGATTAATATTTAAATGCATCATGGAATTTTCCTTAGTAAATAAAAAAGACAAATTACGATCAACAATTAAAATAAGTTGACTTTTATCCCTGTTGCTCTTACTGATTTGAGAAATATCTTGAGGCTAGTAGGACAAGATGAGCGCATGAAGCTTAACGCATTCGTAATCCATTTTTCAGCTCCATTTTCTGATTCGTGTTCTTCCTATAAAACATGATCATATGGTTCAAAATCATATTATATACGAAGCATTATTCAACATTGTAAAGGAGAAATGATACTATGCAGAGATATACTTACCAATGATTCGATTATTTTCTCCACAGTTTCTTTTGAGAAACATTTGTTTATAACTTCCAACCTTAGTTTGGTACAGTGAAAACCTTGTCATGTGTTTCAATTCTCAAAAAACACAAAATCTAAAGAGCAGAATCCTATGTAAGTTTTCCTGATTTACCTCCTAAAAGGGCTGTCTTCTTTCACGTTTGGTTTCTCTGCGAACGTTTCTATCAGTGCAGAAATTGTTGAAACATTTGGAGAATTAAGAACTTGTAAAGCATTTTCCAATGACGTTAGCTTCTGTTGCGCATAAGAATAATTTATTTGTACGGATTTATATTATAGTTCTTAGATATCACATTATTAAAACCAATTACAGTCAAAAGTATATTAATTGAGGAACAGGTGATAGTTTTATACTGTTGAAGGCACAAAATGTGTGGCCAAACCACATGCTGCTATTTCTGCTCCATCCAAACGTGCTCCACTCAACCCTAGATATTCCCCTTCATATTGCAAATTAATATCAATACAAAAAAACGAAAAAAACACAAACATGAATATATTTTTACAGATTTAAGAAGCCTACCAAAAAAGCCAGGAAGTCTAGAAAGGAAGTAATTGGCTCCTACATCTGGAAAAAGTCCTATAGATGCCTCTGGCATTGCAAATACCTACGAATAATGCATAAATAATTCTGGATAATCAATGAAAAATAAAATCTTATATAATTCTAATACTCTGGGAAGGGAAGTGATGATGACAGAAACTTACTGCTTTTTCAGTGACAACCCTAAACCTTGTGGGCATAGACAGACCTGCTCCTCCTCCCATCACTATTCCATTCNGAAGTGATGATGACAGAAACTTACTGCTTTTTCAGTGACAACCCTAAACCTTGTGGGCATAGACAGACCTGCTCCTCCTCCCATCACTATTCCATTGATAAGAGAGACCTGATTCCACAACACAAAGCTACCAATTTTGTAAAACTTTTGTTCCATTTCACCAGAAAAGAAAAAAGTAATTTTGTGAAGGAAATTAGTGATGACTACGATTTGAAACTTAACAAACTCACTGTAGGCTTTTTATAGGTTGCAATCAAATGGTCCAGAGTAAGCTGTTTCCTGTAATATCTAGATGCATAGGTCCAGTGTCCTAGATTCATATATGTAGGTAAATGTTAAATAGCCAAGTATAGTTAGCTTATCCAACAACTTATATAGTTTCAAAACCATTAATTCAACATGTTCTTGAAATATGTTGAAAACTTATAATTTTTTCTAGTTTTGGATAACTGTACCTGCAACTAAAGACGTGATCACTGATACGACATCACCACCAGCACAAAAAGCTTTTCCATTACCCTAGTTAACGCCAGAAAACAAAGGATGGTAATTATGTCTCAATGATAATGGAAACGTATCATGCATAAACTAATAATTTAGATATTTAACTAAACAGATAGTTAATTTCAGAAAAAGAAAAAGTTGTAATTAGCTCAAAAGTATGAATTTTAATCGAAGAAACTGCAAACTGTGCTCATTCTTCTGATTTTCAATCCAACAAACACTACTAGAAAAATTCCCCGGGAGGTTATTTGCTTATCTTACCTTCAATATCACAAGTTGGACTAAAGGGTCATTCTCATACAACTCTAAATTACTACTTATTTGACAAATCTGCAAAACAGCAGAAAAATCCATTGTCAGTCCTCCACAAAAGAACCTATTTTCTCTTAGTTTAAAATGGGGCATCCTTTACAAATGAAATCACTTGAAACAATGACAGCTCAATTAATTAAGCTTCTTAGTAATTGAAGCAATCTACTTTAAACAATTTAAGAATTGGCTTTATGAACTTACCATTTCATGGTTAAGGCTGTTTAGCTTATTAGGTCTGTTTAGTATCACTACCTTCACACAAGAATTTCCAGTGAAAAGAACCTATAAAGGGAAGAATAGTCATACAATAATTTATCATAAAGAGCTTCGTATAATCAATTCATTATTAAACTACTGATTTCATCTTCATATGATTTTATCTTTATCTCTATTTTAAGGATTAGTTAGAACACAATTTTATAAGTTTAATTTCTTCATAACCTTTCTTTGCAGTATATCACTGTCCAAAAAGTTTTCATGACGGTACTATATTATCAGAAAATCTTATCAGAAGAACAAGAAGAAGAAAACCTGGTTTTGTTCCCTATCAAAGTTGAGAGTGGGAGCCATGTGCAATATGAATTTTTACAATAAGACAGTTTTGAAAAGAAGGCACACAAGTTGAGCTCAATAAAACCTCTCTCTATTTATAAATCTAATTATAAGTTATAAGAGGAATAGGAGAGTGGATTTTAGAGTTGAGCTGAGAAGGAAAACAAAAACAATATCAAGATGTTGGATGGTTGGCACATGTTACATGTCATATGAACAACCATAGTGTTATGTTGGTGTAAGGATTTAGCCACCTTGACATCTACTAAGAACAAATTGATGTGTTTTAGGTCAATTGAACTTTAGGTAAATATATCTTTATAATTAGTATGATAATTTGTTTGGTTTATAATTTTTTTTTTTAAAAAGTTATGTTGTGTTCATTTTCAAATTGGAATTTTGGAGGAGAGTGATTGGATGGACTTGGAGATATTTGAAAAGAAATTTTGTGTTGTTTATTTTAGGGGATTTAAAGGTGAAACTAAATAGAATAGAAAGTAAAGTATATGAAAGTTTGTGAATCTCGATATTTAGGTGGAGTGTATTGTATTAGAATATAAAATATTTCACTAGTGTAGGACTGACTTTTTATGATGGGTAAAATCGATCTGTTATGACAGATGGATTGGCGTCATAATTTTGGGAATCATAACAGATTTGTGCATTTTATGATGTAACAAAAAATCATGTCATAATAGGTTCAGCCTACTATGACATACTTTCTGTCATTTATCATAATATGTTTAGTCTATTATAATAAACTTTCCATTATCAATCATAATATGAGATATTTACTACGACGTACTTCAATTTACCTGTCATACTATGTGAGATTTTATGACGTAGTTATTTTCTGATGGAACAATTGTTACCGATATTGCACAGCGAAAATATTAGGTTTAATACCTCTTTTGGTCCCTCGAAAGGGGGCAAATGTTCAATTGCGTCCTACGTTTTTTAAGAAGTTCAATGTGGTCCCAACTTGTAAAAAAAGAGTACAATTAAATCCTTTTTGGTAACGGCGTTAATTTTTTAACGGGCCACCTAACAGGTGTACTGATGTTTGCAACGTGTGTAGGAAAGGTTACCACGTGGTTGTGTTTAGGGTTTACAACATGGCTGTGTGAGGCAACAATGTTCTTACATTGCAATGTTTTTTTTTTTTTTTTTTTTTGAAAGCTGGATCAGAAACAACCCCAAGACCTTTTCGTAGGAAACCAGCTCAAGAAACCTATATATATATATATATAGATCCCCATCAAACCACCCAAAACTCATTATTTATAATTGTGCCACAAGGTTAAAACGAATTTAGAAACAAATATACAGTTAAATTACCAAGAAATAATCTACTTAAGTTCATTAAAATATCATTTCCAGCACTTGGAATATTGAGTTTACAATAAATCATTACAAACAGTCGTCGGTGATTAAGTTTCAAATATGAACATTTAATGCCTGTGAGAATTGCTCATCTTAGAATTACAAAGAATTCTAAAATAATTCATCCTGCATATAGATAATTCTATCTTTCAGACCAACTACGCTACTACAAACAACTAACTAATTGATGAAATTACAAAGAATAAATCACTTACATGATTTTCAGAGTGAGAATTGCTCATCTTAGAATTGGAATACAACTGCTAACGGTGTGAATGCATCAATTAGAACCCAGGTGAGATTCCAATATACCGGAGGCGCTCACCTTCGCCCAGACGGCCACCGCGCCACTGCTTCTTCGAACCAGCTACCGCGCCATCACCCCTACCGGTCTCGGCGTCGACGGCGACCTCAGGCGCCACCGGAACCACTGCCGCTAGCCACAGTCTCAGATCCCCTTTTCCTCCTCGCTCATCTCCGCGCGTGAGAGCGTCTCCCATCTTGCGTCCTCGCCGCCGCTGCCGACGACGACCTTCGCGAGTTGCGGCGCAAAGCGCCAAGCTCTCCCATCTCTTTCTCTTCTTTGTTCGCAAAAGGGGGCAATCTGTTTCCTTCTTTTCCGCATTTGAGAACGGCAACCCATGGAGGGTTTTGCCTCCGCTGCACGTGCGCCACCACTAGGTTACACACGTTTACCCTCACACAGCCACGTATTAACCTTCCCTAGACACGTTGCAAACTTCAGTACACCCTGTCAGCTGGCCCGTTAAAAAATTAACGTCGTTACCAAAAAGGATTTAATTGCACACTTTTTACACAAGTTGGGACCACATTGAACTTTTTAAAAAACGTAGGACACAATTGAACATTTGCCCCTTTTTGAGGGACCAAAAGAGGTATTAAACCAAAATATTATAACACAAAGTACGATATAGTTTGTTAAAAGCAAAGAGCTTGTTCAATCAATTTTAAAAATGATTCCTTTAATTTTCTCTTAAACATTTTATCAAACAGTTGATATGCAGAAAATGTAAAAAGTGTAGGGAATAAAAAAAATCACACAAATGATTTTTATCCTGGTTCGAATCAAAAGATTCTACGTCCAGTCGTTAATCACTATGAATAGTGATTAACCTTTTTCACTAAAAACAATTTCACAGTTTGTACAGATTATAGAATAGTGAATGTAAATAGAAAAGCAAAACCTTCATTCGACAAACGAATTGGAAGGAAGCTTCCTTCGACAAACGAACTGGAAGCGAGCAACCAACACTTTCCTTCGACAGACAAACCGGAAGAGTGCGGCAAGAATCTTCCTTCGACCAATGAATCGGAAGAGAACAGCTCTGACCTTTGATAGACAAAGTGCGAGCTTCTCCTATTCACAAGACTTGACAAGAGTGATGAACTAACACTTGAGAACTTTCTCAGATCACAATGTATTATCAAATGACTTAGATAAACCCTCTAAGGGTTTTAGACAACTATATATCGCCCACAGGTCTGAAATTAAAAAGACACAATACAACTTCCAGTGATAATAGATTATTGTAAGTAATAATCGATTATTCTAGTCCGTTACAAGGTTTTCAAAAGAGTGATAATCGATTATCCTGAAGAATAATCGATTATCTGCGAGACTTGGACAATTCTCATCTAGACCAAGATAATCGATTATTTCAAGCAATAATCGATTATCTGCGAGAGCAATGATTTTTGAAAAAGGCTCGTGATAATCAATTATTACATCAAATAATCGATTATATGTGCAGATATCCTAAAGACAGGAAATTTCTAAGTGTTTACATGTTCAAGGTTATTCCTAATACATTTAAAGTCTACAAAAGTGCTTTTAAATAAATTACAACTTCATTCTTCGAGTTCTTCTCTTGCAGCATCATCAAAATCATTATCTTTTAAAATATCAATGCATTTTATTGGTAACATTTTCATCTGTCATAATATCTCCCAAATATTATGACAAGTAATTGTTCACTTATCATAATACATGGTTTTCAAAATTAACCTATTATGATATATACAAGTTATGTACATCATAAAAACTTGTTTTTTTAAAAAAAATACATACTTGCATTTGATCTCCAATCAATTTTTCTCTATTATCATCTCATCCAATCAATTTATAATCAATATACCCTGAAACAAACAAAATGGAATTTATTTCCTACATTAAACTGTCTAATAATATTTAATATATTATTTCTACATGAAACTATATATTCAAGCCAAATATTACATTAACCTACATATATTACTAAATTGTAGTCAAGTTTCTACAATTTACTAACTCTTAGAAGAAGTCAATTTAATTCTAATGTCTTCAATGTCTGGATCTTTCATTGAAGATTAATCGTTAAAAATCTACAAATGAAATAATGGAGTTAAAACAATATTATATTAGAGGAGATATTATGACATGTTTTTCAAAACCAGTCATAATATATTATCAAAACAATTTCGAGTTTGACACTTTATCCCATGTATCATGACAGGTGCCCAATTAACCTGTCATACTATACACTAGTGCAGAAAGGGGTTTTAACGTCTCCCAATAGACGTCCGTCCACAAAAGCCCCAACGTATATAATTGACCGGTGGCATATTAGTAAATAAGTGGAACTGTAGACGTCCGTCCTGGGGCTAGCCGGACGTCTATATGTTATGAACGTCCGTCCTTGGAGACGGACGTTTATAGGCTGAACAAAGTGAACACGTTCAGCCCTTTGGACGTCCGTCCTTGGTCGCGACGGAGTTTATAAGTTATGGACGTCCGTCCTGGGGGACGGACGTTTAATACGGGGATAAATAGTACACACACCGATCAGCTTTTGACGTCCGTCCTGGCCGCAGGACGAAGTTTTAAACTTGAGTGAAACGTCATTTCCTAGGTGACGGACGTTTATTGGGCTGAACAGTGAAAATCCATGTGCAGGCTTTGAACGTCCGTCCCTGGCCGAGACGGACGTTTATACTTGAGTGAACGTCCGTCCTAAGTGACGGACGGTCATTAGGCTGAACAAGATGAAAATCCATGGCAGGCTTTGAACGTCCGTCCGGGCCGAGACGGGAGTATACTTGAAGTGAAACGTACCGTCCTAAGGACGGACGTTCATTTGGCTGAACAGTATGAATTGTTAGTGATTAAACCATTTGCAGCTTTTGAAGTCCGCCTGGCCGAGAAGACCGTTTATATTGAGTGAACGTCCGTCCTAAGTGAACGGACGTTTCATTTGGCTGAACATGACTGAAAACCATTTGAGGCTTTGAACGTCCGTCCCGGCCGAGCGGACGTTTATTACTCTAGCGCACGTCCGTCCTCGGAGACTGGACGTTAAAAGGCCTGAACGTGTATAGGTGACATTTATACCCATTGCAGCCTTAGACGTCCAGTTCAGGGGGACGGACCTCTACGAGGTCTGAACTTGTGCAATTTCCAAGTAGGGAATTACACAGTCCGTTTTGGGAGGGCGGTCCGGACGTCTATAATAAACACAGACGCCGTTGCCCGTATAACGGCGTTTAAAGGTACTGACAGGGTGGTGGGAGATTTAAATTCTCTTCAGGCCCTCAACGTCAGTCCTACGAGGGCACGGACGTCTATAATATTATACGACGCCAGGCCCGTGATACCGGAAGTTGTAATGTACTGACAGGGTGGTTTGGAATTTAATTCTCTTCAGTCCAGAGACCGTCCATATGCGGGGCCCGACGGTTTATATATTAAGACGTCAGAGCCTCGTAGGACGGGACATTGAGATCGGCCCATTGGGGAGTTTGAAACGTCAGTTTGTTCAATATATAATAGACGTCAGCTCCCCAAAACGGACGTTTATCATATTTACAGACCGTCGGAGCACCCCAATGACGGGAGTTTAAAACACACCCGCGAATATCATTTTTAAATCATCAAAGCCGTCACATTAGTGACGAACCTGACGTTTCTAATCTTATAGGACGTCCGTCCACAGCTCGCCGGGACGGTCTAAGAGTATAATACGTGTGGCTACCGCGAAAAAAACAGGTGACCAGTTACCGTTTGAAACGCACTATTCATCGTCTTCCTCCGCAAAAACGCTGCTGCCGCCTGATTTCCAGTGAGTTTTCTCGTTTTTGGACCTGTGTAAAATTCATTTCAATCCGATTAAATTGTCTGGATGAAATACCTTGATTGGAAACCGATAAAAATCGGTTTTTCGGTACGTTTTTTTGTAACTCTGCGTGGTCTTGGAGGATTCTTTGACTGTTTTTGGACGGCGTTTTAGGCCGTTCACTCCCCTTTTCATCATTTTCATTTCGGAATCTACTTTCCAGGTTAGCTTGTTGGTTGAAAATTTTTTTGTAGCATGTAATTGAGTTTTGTGAATGCACGTTTTTTACTGGGATTTGAGGGTATTGGTCGTCCCCCATAATGTGCCAAGTTATATCACATTTTCTGATGCATTGGAGGTGATGGGGGATGACAGGATGTTGAAATTCCATCATTCAGCTGTGGGCATGTAAGTTACTCAATTTGGTCTTTCATATTACTTTTATTTACATTGTGATATAGTTCTAACAACTTAAACTTTGTTGTTTTAGGTACATGGACACAATCGTTTGTGACCAGGGCCGGTTTCCATGACGGATTTGTTGAACCTCAGACCATTCAACCGTCTGGTAACACACTTCCAAAACAGGACAAGATTATTGAAAAGGATGGATGAGTCAAAAAGAGACGATATGTGCCCCATAAATTGACGGGTGGGGTTTGTTTATATGTGGTCAGTTGATTATTATCGTTTCGTTAATTAGTTGAATAATATTGTCTTCGTTGATAGGTCGCACTGGCACTGATGGTAATCCTTCCCAAACAATTGCTAAAAATTATATTTTTTTGTTCGTTGCACAGGAGGATTGAAAAACTGAGTTGAGAACCATGCTTCAAGGGTAAGTGTTTCTCCAAAAATGACTTTTGAATTTGATGTTCACTTCACCTTTTATGATAAATAGTCTCATTTAATTATACTTGTGTTTTCAATCTGTAAGAGTATTGGTAAATCTCGTGGTCAATGGGTCAAGTTTTGTATCCAAAGGTTGTAGTCTTGAACGTTTCCTTTTCATTTATGTATGAATGATCTAAATTATTAACTAAAAAAATTTTTTAGTTTGTTATTTAGTGAACCACCAGGGTAGATTTCATGGGGAATGTGGGCTTCTATGTGATGTGTTGGATTAAGACCATCATTCGAGCAGTCATTACAGCTGACTGGAATGAGGTAATGATGTATACTTCAATACATACCAAATCAATCTTCATCTTACAACTATATAGAAACCAAGGTAGAATCTTTGTTTGAATTTTGCATCGCTTCAAGACTACATCGCCTATTACAGAAGGACACACAAAAACAGATAAGGCAGGCGTGGACCGCTTATCTTCTTGCAAGATGGAGTTAGGAATAGTTATATTTCTTGTTGAACATTGTTATTTTTTAGTTTAAGTTATGTTGATGTTTGGTAGTGGATTGAACTCCAACTTAAGTAGTAACTTTGTTAATAAAACGCATATTTTTATATTATTGCAAAATTGCTTATGGACATTTTTCTTTCTGCTTTTCGGTGTGGTTTATTGAAAAAAAAAACTAAGTTTAAAAAAAAAAACGCCCAGTAGACGTCCGTAGTGCAAGTCGAAGTCTACAGACGTGTCAGTGAACACCGGAGTCACCCCCAGCTCCTACCTAAAACATTTCAGCAAGGTAGACGTCAGGGGGGAGGAGGCGGACGTATATATAGACGTCCGTCCAGACACAACGGACGTATATATAGGCGTCCGTCCAGACACAACGGACGTTCATGTAAACGTCCCTCCTGACACAACGGACGTTCATGTCACGTCCGTCATGACACAACGGACGTTCATGTAGACGTCCGTGCTGACACAACGGACGTTTTACAGAGACGTCCGTCCTGCCACAACGGACGTTTATGTAGACGTCCGTGCTGACACAACGGACGTTTACAGAGACGTCCGTCCTGCCACAACGGACGTCTGAGCGACGTCACCCACATTAAAACGTCGCGGCGTACCTGCCGGACGTCAAAAGGCCAAAATATCGGACGTTAAAACCCCTTTCTGCACTAGTGATAGGTATATTATGACAAGTCTTCGTAGACCACTCATAATATCTTTTAAACTTATTTGCAAGTTTTTCACTGCGTTTTTAATTATGATAGGTGTCCATAAATATGTCATAATAAGTCTTACGTTTATTACGATAATGTCATCGGTCAACCTATTGTGACGGGTAGTTTTCATCCATCATAATAGGTTGTAATAAAATCTCATTTTTCCTAGGGTGTTTTATTAATATATGATGTTTTTTTATGTTAGCTTACATTCTCTTTTTTATTAGTTTGTTTTGTGTTTGTGTTCTTCTTTTACAATTATCATCTTATTGTTAGCATACTAAAATATATGTTAGAATTTTGGGGGTGAATATGTTTTATATTATTATAATATCATGACGATTGTATTAGTATAGTTGTTTTCTAAATATTTATAATAAAATGTTTTATTTTAGTAGAATTATTTATTAAAATGAACTATTAAAAAAAACTCAACTAATTTTAATAAAATTAAAGATAAAGTAAATAAAATCAATTAAATAATACATAGACGAGTTACTTGATATCTAAACTTATCTTAAAATTTTGGAATCAACATAAAAACTTTAAAAATAACTTAATTGTTTTGAGTTTCAAAAGTATACATCGGTGTAAATTAATATGAATCCGTATCATCTTGCTAGAAACAAAAAGGATCTTTAATATCAATTATTTTACTTTACATTGACGTGTTTAACGGCATTTAAATTTAAATTATCGCTTAGTAATCTTAAGTTGTAAAAATTATACTAGAAAAAACCATTTTTATGCTTTTTTTTGGAAAATTATCTTGAAGATCTCAGTTATTAAATATAAAATGGAGAGATAAAATAAAATAACATTACCATAAACAAGTAACCATTATTCCTAATTGATTTCCTAGATTGTTTATCTCTAAAAATAGATGAGAGGTTTACTAATTACGAAAATAAAGGGAAACTAATTTATAATCAGGGAAATCAAGAAACAAAGATAAATATACTAGAATACATTAATTAAAACGCATTTTCATAGAAAAAATCAGTATAAATGAATTAGTGATAAAAGAAATACTGGTTTATCTCAGAAAACATTCTGACCAAATTTATTGTGGATTATTTCAAAATATTAAGTAAAATTAATCAATCTAAGTCAAACACTAAAACAACTTAATAATGCACAAGTTTAAACATAATCTTTGAATTATCAAATAAAGTGCATAAATTTTTTGTTAATTGTAGTTAGGACGGGGTTATCTAAAGTACTTAAATTTTTTTAATTATCTCATTGAAATTATTATATTTGCAACAATTCTTACACATTCCCACGTTGAGGTCCTGAACTGAGGGTGCGAGTAAAAGCTGGGTTCAGCCCATTAGATGTCACCAACAGAAAGAGGCTAATGCTTCCTGCACCCCTATGTTTTCTCCCTGCACCTCCTTTGGCATGACGAAATAATGCTTGTATTCTTAATGAAAAAATTAATGAAAAGCTAAATTATACTTTCTTCCACTTTCTTATCTGTATATCATCTATCAGCAGCGCAATCTTCATGTCCATTTCTCTATATTCCATAGGCAAAACGAACAGCACAACCTTCACAACACAATCCAACAAACCAAATACACTCCAACTTTATTATTTTTCATAAGGGTATGAATGGTATTTCAGAAAATATGGGGATGCAAACCGAAAATATACGGATGCAGGAAGCATCGAGAGAACACATGAGTTTGAGGCCCAATATGGATCCAAACCGAAAAGTAGAAAGAAACAGAAGAGGGCAATTTCTTTTTAAACTCCCTCTAATTACTATTAGACTCATTTTTTCTCTCTTCTTAAATTAATTCACAATAACATACATTTTCAGAAAATTGGCAATGAACAAAATTAAAGCAAATACTTTACGCCCATAACAAATAGAAGACACGAAAATTGGTAAGGATTGAGAGAGGAATCAGAAATGGAGGGTAAGGATTAGGTTTGGGTTTATACCTCTTTAGATCAAAGGGTATTTTGAAAATAAAAGAAGAAAAAGAGAGTTTAAACAGCAATTAGGAGAGTGTGAATAACAAGTGGGTAAAAGAGAAGCAAATATATCGAGCAATGTGAGAGATGAGAAATGTACATTAATGGGGAAACGTGTGGTGTTATTAGTACCGTTATTAGGGTGGTTGTGGTTAAGGCAGTGGCTGAAGGTTGGTGGTTGCTGCCATTATTACGGTGGTTGTGCTTTTAACAACAAACAAAGAAGGATAATGAGTGTTGCTCAGTTTGGTCAAAATGGTTCAACCTATTATAGATTCATTTTATTAATTTAACATGTGATTAGTTTAATTTCATTTCAGCGTTCAATTACTGAACTTAGTGCTTTTAAGAATATTTTAATGGTCCAATTGTGGTAAAGCTGCTTAACCCATATCACACTTGTCTCAGTTTTGAAGTACAGCTAAAGTTATTGCTTATATAATATAAAATGAGTTCTTTGGGACTTTTGGATTCTCTATTTTCAAAATGCCTTTATTTTTATATATTAAAACATTTTATTTTGAAGATATGACAAATAACAAAATTTAGCAGAGAACCTAAATTTGTACAAGAAAAGTTGGTGGATAAATTGATTAAAACAACTCAGCAACTTGTGATAAGAATTAAACATGTTTGCATATATCATGACCATTATGATTAACCAAGTGATTAGTATGGCTAATCATATTTAACAATGGTATTTGCGAAACAAAATTAATCATACCCTTTCTATCTCTATATATATAACATGAATGAGAATGAACACTGGAGAAAGTAGAAGTAAAGTGATATTTTTTTCTCAAATTATAAACAAGAAGGCAGTGATAACTTAGTGAAAGTAGGGTTAAAGAGCAAGAATGTGTAAAAGCAATAAGAATTTTGTCTGATATATATATCTAATCCTAGTTGATAATGAAAGGAGTAAAAGTTTTGAAGAGTTCATTTTGTTGGAGGGGAGACATAGGTTCTGAGAGATGGTGACTGAGTGAGAACATCAGGTGCAATAGTTGTGTTCTGTGCTCCACTCTTCTGCTGCATTCTCCTTCTAGCCATGTACCCTCTCACCCATGGTGTCACATCTTCGTTTATTTTTATCATGATAAAGAATATAATGCGGTAGATCACAATCATGCTGAAGATCACACTCAGGTTAATCCACTTCGATCTGTTCACATCTATTTGGAACACTTTTTCCAAGATGTATTCTCCTGGTATCTTTGGAAGCTCTGGTGTCTGGTTGTCAAATATCAAGCCCCTCAAATCATTCTGGTATTGACCCTGAAAGAGTTTTCACAGTTTTTATCATCAAACTAAGATATAACACCAGCACATGGCATTCCAGTATTGAAATGTGTTGCTTCTGTTACCTGCAGTGCCCAGAAGTGGAAACTGATGTATGACATTGGGTAACGCCAGACTGGCTTTGGGATATCATGTGGAAGCCTAAAGTAGCCTGAGACCAACATGAATATGCCCTGAAATTTAAAAAGTAGAAATACAAAAGTCAGTTAATCAGGTGTGAATGGATGATCAAGATCAAAGGTTTTACAGAACGAATCCTGTTGTGTTGAATTTTCATATGATCCTGCTGTGAAAACATTGTGTGCTGCTGTCTTCACAGGCATTGTATATGTGGAGATTTAGACAGCATGTTTGGTTTCATATTTTAGATGTGGTATTTTCAAACATGCTTGGATAATTTTAAATTCCTGGTTTCAACTGCTTATGCAACATGATATGCAATTAGTGCTCTTGCATTTAGTAGATGCACTGTTGAATAAAAGGCAGAAATTTATAAAAGAATGATGGAGAAGGTTGAATTTTGGGTGGTGGTTTAAAGGAAAAGATGGCATTGTTTTGGATGGATGTAATTTAATGCACATGTGTGCCTATACTGTGGGGAGGAACTTGCATACCTGAATTCCTGCTCCAATAATGATGCCCATGAGGAAGTTGGGGACAATGCTGGCAATTGCCATCATTAAGCTTTCAACCACTGTGACACTGGCATAAAGGCACAGCACAAAGAAGAGGTAATGCCAAAAGCCAGGGTGTAGGCGAACCATGAAGTAACAGATTGTTCCAGAGAGAAAAGTGATCAAAATCAGGAAGGGCATTGCAGATAATGTGTTGCTGATGACAAATGCAGTGACACCATAGTGACCATTAAGCCTCTCCCTTTGGAAAACCTGTGATTGAAATTGAAAATGTGAGATTTCATACTACATTATAGTGAGTATGATGGTTAGTTGCTGCATGGGGGGCACAGAACATTCACCTTCATGTCTTCAACAAATGAAGGGAATCCACCAATTGACATGAAGGTCACAAAACCAAAGACAAAAGATGCACAAGAACCTCTGGCCTGCAATAAAAGGGAAGAAAGCACATGAACTCCAAGAAGGCCAAATTTCTTGCAAAACTGTGATACATTGACAACTTCAAATTGCTTTCAAATGAGATGTAGAAGTACCAGAATAGAGTTGTAGCCTGTCCCCACATTCAAATAAATGGTTCCAATACAGATAGTGACCACAATGTAGATAACAAGCCTAAGCCAGTAGTAGCCAAAGTCCCTTGACATGTTGATGAAGGAACGTTTGGTTAAAGTGTAAGACTGCATCAAGAAACTAGCCTCACTTCCTCCAGCTTCAAGCACTGTTCCCTTCTGCAGAATTCATCATGATCACAACATTGAATAATTGACTCCAGAAAATGAACAAGAAAAAGAGGATATATACATGTTTGTGTATTGCACTTAATTGCATCATTCTTAAGTTTGGCTATTTTTCATCAGTAAGCAATCATTGAAAAGCACTTACAACTTTGGATATCTCATCCACTTTTTGTGTTGCGGCATAAGAGTGCTGAGAAGTTCGGTAGAAGTCAATAAGAGTTCTGATTGCTTCGGCAGTAGTGATCTTGTCCAAAGGATCATCGCTTCCCTCAAACTACAGAGAAAGGTTCAGACCAAATGTTAGCAGAGGTATGTATGTTAGAAAATAACTGATGTAAAGCACGTATTAAAATGTTGAAACTATATAGAGTGTAATGAAATTGAAAGACAAATTTGTGTCATAAAGAAGAAAAGTTGAATACCCTCAGTTTCATGGACCCTTTGAGAGTGGCCTTGACTTTGTCAAAGTCAGAATTGATGCACCTGAGGAAATGATCAGAAGGGTTCCTCAAAGCAGGACAAGGGAAACCAGCTTGTGCAAAGAACTGCAGACAAAATCACTTATATCAGTCATCAAAAAGCTTCATTTATTTACAATCATTATTGATTAAAGAAACTATGCATAAGAGAGAAAAAAGTGGAATGTGAATTTGACCTCATATGCCTCTGAAGCCTGTCCAAAATAAACAGTTTTGCCACTAGAAAGCAAGTACAATTGGTCAAATAACTCAAACACTTCACTGCTAGGTTGATGAATAGAGGCTATCACGGTTCTCCCATCCCTTGCCAAGGCACGTAGTGTCTGAGTCACAAAGAATGCTGAAGCACTGCAATAGTGAAAAATTCCAAAACAAACTATGACATGAGTTCACCAAAAAGAGAAGTTTCTACTTTACAAACTTGATCAATAAGAGAGACATCACAAACCAAACATTCTCCATAAAAAAAACATTATAGAATATTGTAACCCCCTTCAGAAAAGGTGCACACAATTTGATGTTGTGACTATGCAAAACATTATCCAAAAAGACAAGCATGCCTTTGTTTGTTTCTGCATTTTGTGTATAGAGATAAGAAGAATTTCAAAGATAAATAATATACAGACAATGCATGGCCCGTTATTTATTGCACCACGTTTTTCCTTTCCAAAGCTACATAGAAATTTTATCATTAGGAACCGATGGAAACATGTACAAGACAAGCATGCATCAATCAATAGTTGCCCAAAGCAGCAACAGAAAAGACAGAATACTCCTTCAAGGTTTTTTAACTGTCAATTTAAGAACAATGTTAAAACATCTCTATATATTTTTACTATATTTTAATCTGTTTCAAAATATTTTTCACTTTAAAAAATAAAAAATTATTAGTTAATTCTTCCTCTACCATTCTCATTTAATAGTATCCACCTACATACTTAAATGAATTAACTACCACCATCTAACTCTTTTAATAAGGACACCTTTATATGTAAAAAAAAACTTTATCAAAGTAATTGGGTGATTAAGGAAATCTGTTTTCAAAATATCAAATATTATGTTTTATTTATATAAATTTACATGTAAATTTTGGCATTTAAAATTTCTTAAATGACATGAGCACCTAACATCATATAATCCTTTTTATTTACAAACAGTATAATAATAACATGAAATTATTTCAAATATTTTATATATGACAGAAAACAAAACCCTCTACAGAAAAAATTGCAGTTGTGGGGGAGATATTAAGAATAAACTTACTATACCAAGTTTTTCTTCTAACAAGTTTTTCTTCTACATAAATATCAATTACTTGAAAAGCACAACTATAGGACAGAGTTACGTATACAGTACAAATTTTGGTAGCAGTTAATTAGATGAGAATAGACGTGTGATAACTTCATATGTCCATGCAAACCACTTAGGACAAGGAAATTAAATTCACATAAAGTGATGTGTAACAACCTGTCAAGTCCACTGGTTGGCTCATCAAGAAAAAGCAACCTTGGTCTCATCAAGATTTCCAAGGCAATGCTAACTCTTCTCTTCTCCCCACCACTGATCCCCCGCAAATGCCAATTTCCAATCACTGTGTCTGCACAATCTTGCAGTCCCATTGCCACAATGGTGCTCTCCACCAATGCTCTCTTATCTGCCCATGGCATGTTATCAGGCAAACGCAAACGAGCTGAATATGATATCGTCTCCCTCACTGTTAGGGTACCGATCAAGTTATCATCTTGTGTCACATAAGCCTGGTTAAGTTCATAACACATCATAAAAACCAAGTTAGGAACAAACCCTTTTGCAGAATTAGCATAATGGTATGCTTAAAAGTTGCAAAACATGATATGGGAAAAAAGGCAACCATATTTAGGTGCTATAATTAAAACCAAACCTTAAAAGTTCAAAATCAAAGTGAAAAATGATGACCAAAATAAGTGTTAATATATATTATATCTACTAACTATATTCTTCCAATGAAACATAGACACCGCTAGTAGCATTTAGTATGGAGCATTTAGTACATAGACAGAAGAGAATGAAACATTTTGTTCTATTCTTGATGTTAAAATCTATGTATCATCTTTTAAAAATTTATCTTTTTTTATTCTATTCTGAAGGGAGTTGCCAGTGCTACAGTATCTAAAAAAATCCAAATATTTTGATTGAGGTGTTTTTCTGGCCAATAACTGAAAGAGTTCGGTCAAAGAGAGAAATAAGAAAGAAAGATCCCAAGGGTACCAAAACCTTTAGAACATATATATCTAATAGTATTAAATAAAGATCCAATATTATATTCACGTTTGTTTGAAAGCATTCCACCAAAGACTATATGTTCAGACAAAAGAACCAAAGACCGCATGTTAAGGCAAAAGAGGAAAAAGACTCACTGCAGTGCCAAAAGAGAGTTTGGCTTTGCGTCCATTGAGAAGGATGGTGCCTGAAAGAAAGGCATTTGCAGCTAGGCGACTGGAAAGTGCATCAAGAAGAGTAGATTTTCCAGAACCTGAGGGCCCCATGAGAGCAGTGAAGGTTCCTGGTTCAGCATAACCAGTTAGACCCTCCAAAACATTTTGTGTCTCACCGTTGCTGAGAGTGACCATCACGGTCAGATCCTTCCATGTGAGTCTTGCTGAAACATCTCCAATGATCTCTGAGTTAGCCTTCTCTCTCCAAAGGGTCTCACTGAGAGGACTCAACCCTGGTAGGGTGGAACCATTTCCAGAAGGCCTAGCTGTTGCTTCTATCTCCATACCAGCATGTGTTGTTGCCTCAGAGTTTTTCATGATAATTAACTTTCTTCAAACCTCTCACACACTCACCTTTTAGGCTTCAATACAATATGGTCCAAACTCTCCAAAAGAGTTCAGTGGTACTGATCAAATCCGATCCACCAAAAGAGAAAAAGGGTAGGAACCAAATTCAAAAGCCAAGCAGTGAAACCTATAGAATATGTGAGTGTATATATATGAGGAAGTTACTATGATAGAAAAACCAAAAGGGGACAATAGGATAGGAGGGAGAGAAAAGTGTGAGTGGTGAAATGGGAATGGTATGATTGGAGAGTTTTGACTGAAAGAAAGGGTTTTCTTAAGAGAGATGATGGCTCATGCAAAAAGAGCCTTGTGGAGTTGCATACATAGATTTGTTGAAACTGTTGAAAGGATTTGTAAGTTGTTGTTATGAACAAGAAGAAGTGATTGGAGCAAAGGGTGTTATATATTCTGATCCAACTGATGCAAGGGATGACGAACACAACAGCTATAACACCATGATATGATATGATATCTACTACTACATACTATTCGTTGTTTGGGAGAGCTCAATTCTCGATGGAAATATTTAGAGAAGAAGCAATAAGTTTCAGCCATTATATGGAAGCAATCAATTAATGGGTGCAGCTAGTTGTTGGTAGCTACATTTATTGCCAAACCGACCCCCATTTAACCCTGAGGCTCAGGAATCTGTTCATATTACGTGTGTTTTTTTTTCAACTTTTCCCTCTCTTCACACACCCTCTTACTATTCTCCCATCTCATTTTCATTTTCATTTACATAAACGTTTATGTAAACACTTTTTAGTACACCATTATGAATAGCTTTTGTTATTAAGTCTCATTCATCACTGTTGAGAATTTTAATAGAGTCCCATTAAGAAAACTTATTAAAGGTTACAACTTTCCTTCAAGTATGGTTAATTTAGCGTAAGAAATGCATTGGAAATTACCATTAACAATGTTTTTCAATAAAAAAGGATCAAAGAGTGCTCCATATGTAAAAAAATGTTATTTTTGTTATGCCCTAATGAGATAGAAAGGTGATGGTGTGTGGAAACATGAGCGTAATTAATTTTCGCATGCCCTCTAAAGGCAAAGGAAAGGGTTTCTTTGATTGTAAGGAAAAGCAGCAATGGTGGAAAGATGAGATTGATTGAGAGAAGGGTATCCACGTGAGATCATGGATGATGGGACCAATTAATACTCATCGACTAGTATTCATGAATGAACATTGGCTATCCTTGTCATTTGGTTACAACTTACAAGGATCATTCATTCATTCATTCTCATTAGTATTACTATTATTTTATTTATTTTTTAAATCTTATTAGTTGGGAAGAAGTTGGGAGAGGAGAATTGATTAAAGGATATAAATGATATGGATAACAAGAAAATGCTATGTACAAGTAGATACATGTCATGATGTAAACGAAAGTAGTTCAATTATAGTACGCCATCTTCCTTCTTATAATTATTATTATTATTTTGTGAGAAAACATTAATTATAACAAGATATTTTTGTTGCCTATAGTAGAGATATTAAATTTTTGTTATTGAGTTCCCATCAAATCATATAGTTATATCCTCTTAGTAAAATTTATTTAAAAACGATAATTCGTGTACTAATACGCCGTTTTTTATTAAAAATTATTATTATTATATAAATTTTGTATTTTTTATAATAATCAATTTAAAAATTATACTGACAATGATTGTTAACTGATTGACTTAATGCAGACATTTATTTTTCAATTTTTTTTAATTAAAGTGAAAAAAATAGATGCTAGATTTAACACTGCTTATTTTAAGACTTGTTCTCTTAGATTTGTTTTATGAAAATGAACTAATTTGATGAGTGGAAGTCAAAAGTCACGGTTAAGGACCGCCATACCTTCCGCATGTGAGTTAGGTATATTGGAAAGAAAATACTCAAATGTAGGGTACGAGATACCGTGATTTATGTACTTTCTATAATTCAACTATAATTATTATTAACAGTACTGTATTTTTTGAACAAATTTATTTTAGATATTATTATATATTTTAACATCTAAGTTATATTAACATTTTAAAATTCATCCATTATATGTATCACATAAAAATTTATTAAAATAATAAATAAATACAAATACATACTTATAATATTATGTGTGAATAAAATTCAAATTAAATTATTCTTTTCAAAAAACAACATAAAAAACTTTAAATTATATATACTAACAAATGTATTTTATTTATGATTAATCTTCATTTAATCGTATTTAATATTAATAACTCTAATTCATTTTTATATAATTTGTTTGTAAGAGAGGTATAATTTCATCAATATTAATTTGGTAATGAATTTTTATGTGATACGATAAATTCAATAAACACTATAAAATATTATTAAATAATGATTAAAATTAGAAACAAAAAATAATTAGTCATTGACTAAATTTTTATTTCATAAATTAAAAATTATTAATGTTTGAAATACTATTAATTATTAATAAAAAAAATCTATTATTAATTTATAAATTATACTTTAAATTAATCTTTAACATTAATTATTAAAATTTTAATCACTTAACATTGTTAATTTAGCTATTATTTAATGATTTTTTTTCATAGTGAAACAACTCTAAAATAAACTGTAATACCATATTAAATAATAAAATTAAGCTTCTTGAAACATAAATTTAAATTAATTTATTGATCGTATATATTGTTAGCATACATGTATCATATATATATATATATATATATATATATATATATATATACAAAAAAGTAATTGTAAGAGCCTGAAAAAGTTTAAGGCCATTGGATCCTATGTGGGGCAGTCAGGTCTATCAGACTAAGGTCAACCTAACATTAGGAAGGGCTTCTCATAATTTTTCATTTTCTAAGCTCTTCTCTCTCTAAGACTCTTTGCCCTAAACTCTTCTCTGCCTTCTCTCTAAATTTCCAGCTCTCTGAACCGTTCAATCTTGGGTTGGAAGGTGCTCAGACGTTCACCACATCAAAAAATTCCTTTTGAACCGATCGTATTTTCATTTGGACCGGTAAGTCGTGTTTTCCTTCTCTTTCACTATCTTCGAACCTAGAGCATGTAACATTACTGGTTGTATGTTACTAAGGGGTTTCGTTTTCCTGTTTCTGCCAAATCAAGCTCTAAGAGTTGTTGCTGTATGTATGGGGCGTCCTTGTGAGCTTGGTAATACAACTCTGAGGTAAGGGGAGCTGGATCTTGTTTTCTGTTATGTAGATTAGGGTGTGCATGAGATAAATTGTTGTTTGATGTGAGGAAATAACGTATGTATGGATTGTTATGTATGGGTGTTGTTTGTACTGGAATTGAAAATGTTGTATGTGAACTCGATTGCTCAAATGTCTGTCTAATAGTGAATCTGTGGAATTGTACGTATGAATTGGTATGGATAAGGTTTGAGACTGATATTGAATGGCTGTATGAAGTGAAGTCTGCTAAATAGGTGATTAGAACAACACTTAAGTGAATTAGGGTGTTTAAGGTCTTATTAGAGGAACTGAGGTGGTCAAATTGAGAATAGGGAATTAAAGATCATTCTAGTCAGTTTAGGTGGCTTAGGCAAGTCAATTGGGACCTAATTGGACCCCTAAAATGGTCAAAATCAGACTCAAGGTGATAGAATTATATTTGGGCCCCTAGGTTGAGAGATTTTCAGTTTTCAAGTATAAATCAACGCATAAACACTGTAAGAAGATGTTAGGAAGGGTTAGAATAAGTTAGACATGTTTAATTCAATATATACTTCGAGTTGGGGGTATTAGAAGTTCACCAAAATGGTTAGAATGAGTTTGGAGTGGTAGAGTTGTTTGCAGAATTTCATTCTGCAGATTTTGCAGATTCGCAGAGCGAAGCCTTTCGCTTAGCGAGTCACCCTGGCGAGGTGCTCTCTGCCAGGGCATTCGCATAGCGACTCTGTGCGCGATGCGAATTATAACAGAGGGTTGCTCTCTGTTTGATAAGTCGCGTAGCGAATGTAGTCGCTTTGCGATTGTTGCTAGCCTGGAAAATTAGCCAAATTAATTCGAATAGCGAATTAGGGACGATATGCGAGGGTTTAGGGACTGATAATGTGTATTAGAATTTTAGTTTAGCATAGCGCACAAACTTGGTGCGCTATGCGAATTTTAGTTGTCTTCTTGCCAGGAAAATTCGCCCAGCGCATTAAGGGTGGTGCGCTATGCGAATTTTAGCTGAAAAACACTCCCCTTGTCAGGAAAATTCGCTCAGCGCACCAAGGGTGGTGCGCTATGCGAATTTTTGATGTATTGCCTTGCATATTGGTGCATTGTGAGACCTAGTTCAGTGAGTATCAAATTTTTCCACATCTGTTTGAGCTGTTTGATGTTGTTTGACTGCCAGGATGTATGTATGTCCATATATTTGAATTGTGTGGCTTGAAATAATGTGACTGCAAATTGAAATGATGAAATTGAGTGTGAACTGGACATCTCAGGGTGAGATGATTGAAAGTGATGTGTGGGGTGTTGTTGTTGTTCTGTATAACTGTATGGAGCTTTGAACTGGTATGTATATCCCTACACTCGAAGCACTGTTCATCCTCAAATAGAGGAGAGCAGTGTAAGTGGTGAGAGTAGAGGGAGATCCTCGTCTATAGTCTTAGAGTTTAGACATAGACAGATGGGGGATTTACCTTGCATAGTGTTGGGGAGTGCCAGCTGAACTACGCAAGTGCAAAGACGACCAATAGTTCGACAGTTATACCAATCCAGATGAGTCGTGTGAGTGTTTGAGTCATGGTCTAAAGTGGTATGCCTTGATTGTTTTTTATATGTGGCTAAGCACGGTGATATTTATTGATTGAACTATATGATTACTGCTTGATTATCTAGCTCACCATTGCTTTCTTTGTTGTGTGTTGCTTGTGTATGTTTTCCTTTGCGATGATCATCCACTTGGATGGGAGCAGATGTTGTTGAGGAGGTTCCCTTGGAGCAAGAGTTAGAGGATGTTGATGATGCAGTATAGTATTTTTAGGATTTCTAAATTTGAGTTGGTGTTATTTTGAAATACTCTAAACTGTTTAAGTTTAAAATTCTGNCTGTATAACTGTATGGAGCTTTGAACTGGTATGTATATCCCTACACTCGAAGCACTGTTCATCCTCAAATAGAGGAGAGCAGTGTAAGTGGTGAGAGTAGAGGGAGATCCTCGTCTATAGTCTTAGAGTTTAGACATAGACAGATGGGGGATTTACCTTGCATAGTGTTGGGGAGTGCCAGCTGAACTACGCAAGTGCAAAGACGACCAATAGTTCGACAGTTATACCAATCCAGATGAGTCGTGTGAGTGTTTGAGTCATGGTCTAAAGTGGTATGCCTTGATTGTTTTTTATATGTGGCTAAGCACGGTGATATTTATTGATTGAACTATATGATTACTGCTTGATTATCTAGCTCACCATTGCTTTCTTTGTTGTGTGTTGCTTGTGTATGTTTTCCTTTGCGATGATCATCCACTTGGATGGGAGCAGATGTTGTTGAGGAGGTTCCCTTGGAGCAAGAGTTAGAGGATGTTGATGATGCAGTATAGTATTTTTAGGATTTCTAAATTTGAGTTGGTGTTATTTTGAAATACTCTAAACTGTTTAAGTTTAAAATTCTGTCTTCATATTTGGATGACTGTAATTTCGTACTCTAAGTGTTCTCTTTATTTGGATGTTGACGTTTATATTATATGATTGTGATTATTATATATTAGTAATAGTGATGAGTAGACAAGCATAAGGTAATAAATTGATTCGTGGAATTCTTAGTTGATTCATAAAGTAAGACAACGAAGGAAGGTAACATTTTAATTACCAATGCGTACGTTAGGACTTGTCGACTTTATTGTTGAGAGTAACACTTGTCCCTTCACTTCTCTTTCCAAAGCAAAATGGACAAGTTTTACATTCATAGTATACCAGTATAACAACCTTTCACACTCTATAAATCAATCTAACATCATAATTAAAACCCTAAAAAAAACTAATAATCCAAATTAAACTTAATACATATATACAAACTTCTATTTGTAAATTAAAAGTATCACTCTTGTTTACATTTAATACTTGTTTTATCTATGAAAAATAAGGTTATAAGTTGTTCTTTAATAAATATAAGAAAATGTAGTTATCAAATTGTTTAAATTTATTTTGACATTAAACGTTAATATTATTGATTTGTTGTTGAATGGAGGTTCAAACTTCATATTCAACACTGGGTGATTTGTTGTGGAGTGTATCATTTCACGCACTGTATTATTAAATGTATGTGTGATAATATAACACCAACATCGTCACATCAATGATACGTTGCATGGTAGTACTCTATCTATTTTCTTAATATATATATATATATACTATTCAAACACGCGCATGTCACATTAATTATCAGCATTAAATTTATTAATTATTTATAGTTTCTTCTGAAATTTTCTTGACATTTTTTTCAAATGATCGTTTTTTCTCTTTTAGCTAATTAATTAACATTCAAAGACATAATAACGATTATATAATATGTGATTAATTATCCTCTCTTTTCCTAATAGAAATTGTTTTCAATATTTGTTTTTGCTACTAAAAGTGTTTTCATTAATTAATTACAAAACTGAAAAAGAAAGCCCTAAATGCTTTATACATATTCTTAAAAATTATTTTATGCACGCGTGAAGGGAGTGCTTTATAGTTTATTGACAGTTTTTCTTTTCCTATTAGTTATAATTTTAGGTTTTTTTAGTAATTTTATTTTAAATTTGTAGTTAAATAAATAATTTGAACCATTGCTTATAATACAATATTATCAGCTGTCTTGTTTCTCATAATTCCAGCCCCATTTCATGGCCCAAATTGTTTTTCCTGCACTCATTAAGTGGTCCAGTACAGTAAAGTTGTATTAGCCCATAAAAGATTGGAAAGGTTTGTTTCACACTATCTGGGTTCAAGAATAACAGCCCAACTTAAAAGAAAAAAAAAAGGGTAATATAAACATTCCCTAAGATCTAATTCCTTGCATCTTATAAATATTTTTATCCACATACTTTCCTTTAAAATGGATAGTTATTTATATTTATATTCTTGATAACCAACTGACATTTCCTAAAATTAAAAAAAAAAAAAACCATTCTAAATTACATAAAGAGTGTTGTCTAGTTTCTGGCTGAGGTGTAAGACTTGTAACTATGTAGTATCATTGTGACTACATAATATCATGTTTGTTTTCAATGCCCACTTGCGCAATACATTTGCAAATATCTTTGAGTAGCATGTTTATCGTGTATGCATAGTAAAAGAAACATAATGTAATAAAATGATTGTTTCTTTCTCTGCCAAATTATTTATAATATAAGTAGTAGTAGTAATAGGAAGTAAGACTGTCGGGGAAAAGGTTTTTTTTTCACTAACCTGTCTTCACTTAAACCAAATGTATTCTCTCTTTCCTTTTGATCTCATTTCTATTTCTCCTCTTATTAAAAATTAAAATTGAGAACATAAGAAACATTTTGGACCAATCAAAATTCAAAATAGTTTAAGTTTTAACTTGGAAAAGCTATTTTAAGGTAAGGGAAGTTAGAAATATTTTTTGTACATGTTTAGGTTTATTCAGTATAATCTGATATGTTTGATAATTATATGTTTTTGTAATTTTTTTTTCCTTAGTCATTGTGAATTATTGTAGTGTAAATTGATTCTTGTTATATATTTTGATCTTATTTATTTATATTGTACAACATTTCAATTATCTTGATAATGATTGTGATAGTAAAACCTGTTTTGAGTAATTCTGATGAGTTAAGAGAATGAGATCCTAAATATTGAAATGTGTGTGATCTCGGTAAAATCCTATTATTTTATACTTTTAACTGCTGATGGAACTAAAATTTTTACACATAGTTCGTAACACATTTCTTCAATCTGATCGTTGTGATTGCTAATTAGAGGTCTCTGGTCAGAGAAATAACTTTCATAATTTTTAGAAAAATCTAAAGGTCATTTTGTTTCTGCTTGTTTTGAATTGTCTCGGTAAAACTCTTGTTCCTACTTTGTTAACCATTAGATTGATCTAAAACTTTTACACATGGTTTGTAATACATATTGACCGTCAAGATCTTCCATTAGAGGTTTGTGTTTAGAGAAGTCAGATTCATAGTTTTAGGGAGTTGAACATAGTATCATTTTGTTTCTTGAGTTGTTTTTGTAAAACCTCCAATTATCTAATTATTGAATCGAGCTAAAATTTTGATAAATATTCCATGAAACATAATTCTTTATTTGACTGTTGTGATCAATAATTAGAGGTTTGTAGTTGGAGAAATTATTTTTGCATTTTTGAGAGAAATATGAATGTCACGGTAAAACTTCATTTTCTACTTTGTTAATCATTGGATTGTGCTGAAATTTGTATGCATAGTTTGTAACAAATAGTTCTTTTACTTTCACAATTTGGGTTTTCAGTTATAGGTCTTTGGTTGGAGATATTTGTCTCGTAGTCTTAATCTTAAAAAAATTGTCAAAACTTAAACGATGAACCTTTGTTATAAATATCGTGGTAGATTAAATTATGTGAATTCTTATGTGATATTATGAATTATTGTACTTATAGGGTGAAAGTAATACTTTGATGTGAAGTGATGATAAGTAGTGTGTTGAGATAGATTTTATGTAAGGATTATCTTAACTCGGCTAGTATCAAGCAAATGTAGAGTATGATTTCTAGTGGTGAGAATCGATTAAGGTTTTTATATAATGGATATAGAAATATATCTTATCATGGTCTAATTGTGATTGTGAGTTTAAATCCTTAAACATCCTGAGAGGTAGGAGAGAGACATGACAGGTGCAAGTCTCTGAGTTAGTCAATACATTGACTTTCAAAAGAAAAATTCAAATATTTATGTTATAAATTATTTATGAGTATTGAGCCATGAGACTGTATTGTATAGATATTTGGTGATTCTTGTTAAATTGTTAATCTAAGAGTGAATGATGAATATTATGTGTGAAGTAAAGTTAATTGTTTTATTAATTTTGTATGCTATAAAAATGGTATAATATGTTGAATATTGATTGGAATTATTGAATATTTTATTGTTTGAATTATGGATAATATTCACTAGTTTACTCTTGCGGTTTTGTGATTGTAGTTTTTATCTATAATGATTGTATACTTTTTACTCGTGGCTAGAGATTCAGGTGGAGTAAAAATAATTTTGTATTATATTGTAAAATTTGGAAACATAGTGGAGTGTTAAAACTATTTTGATTATACTAAGTTTGAAATAGTGTAAAATATATATATATATATATATAATGTATGTTAAAATTTTTGAAATAATGTAATTAATAATATATTATCTACTAATTTCAATTGTTTCACAAAGGGAAAAAAAAGAGTAAATCTCAATTTAACTATAATTTCACGTTACTTTCTTTTCTACTTGTGTCTTAATGAATGTGAATTATTTTATAAAAAATTATAATTTCTTTATGATTATTTGAAATAAACTTTGTAAATATTTATATACTTTCTGATATAATATACTTTTATAATATTTATAAAAAAAATTGCTTAGTTTTGCTTAATTTTTATAAAAATTTGCATTTTATATGTAATTTAATCTCATAAAATGGATTAAATTTATATCTATTTATATATAATATTATTAATAAATGTAATATATAATATAAAGTTTAAAGTATATTAAAATCGTGGCAACGTTTGGGAAAAAAAATCTTATTAACTACCATGCTTGCTAGCCGATAAAATAAAACACATTCTTTTCTAAAACAAAATGGTAAGAAGTTTCACATTTTAAAAGTCATTTTTTTATTTATTTTTAACATCAAATAATTCAACAGAAGGACGCGACTTTTTCCGTAATTTCCTTATTTTAAGCAATGATTTCAAAATCAGACAAGTCATTAAACTAATGAAAAGTAAATTTAAAGTTTAATCGGGACAGACAAATTTAAATAAAATATTGTCATTTTTTTATAAAATAATATCATATATGAAGCAATATTAAAAGGATAATTAAGATGATATATATAAATTAATATAATTAAAAATTTAGTATTTACTTTTAAATGTCATAAGTTGTAACTTACACCCAAAAGTAAGTCATAATAAATAAATAAATATAAAGACTAAATTTAAGTTTAAGAATATTAAATAGAATTCATTAGTAACTATAATTGCCTTAAGAAAACAACTGTTCCAAAAAAAAAAAGAGTCAATTGAATCTTTAAATATAATTATTTTTGCAGTTTATGGTCGTTTCGATTATTATATCTCGATTCAAATGAAAAATTATTTTCAGAAAATAGAAAATCACTTTTAATAATTTGAAGTAGATTACACTTAACAGTCAATTAATTTAATCGATTTGATTTTTTAGTCAACATTATCACCTAATTCATTGTATGATTAAGTATTTTATTAATTGAACAAAACATTCATAATTTTATTGATTTTTGTTAGAAACTTGATACATTATTTGTCCTAAAGTCTCCTTTTTTTTATCATATTATTCTTATCCACAAAAACTCAAACTTTAAATTATTCTATATATATATATTAAATGAAAAATCTATTATGCATATTTTTCTCATGTTGAAATAAAGATTAAAAAGAAAGTGACCTTTCTCTAAAATGTCGTTATGAGATGCTTTTACCATTTTCTCAGTGTCATTTTTACTTATAATGATGATAGATCGTGATTTAAATAGTGAATTATGTAGAAAATAATTATATTAATATTTTATACACGATACACAGATAATCGAATATGATTAGATAGAACATAATGTCACATTCATAGGACTCACAATGAATCAATTACAAAAAATATTTTTAGTTATGGATTTTTAACTTATTATGTAATTAAAAATAATATATAACATTTGCATAAGGATTTTACTTTAACCCAACAAGATTGGGGACCTATACAAAGGTACTCTCAATAATAAATTTTTTTTTTTTGTGGTTGGAAAAAGAAAAATTAATGCATAAAGAGTTGAAACAAAAGTCTCTTTTTCTGTTCATAATAGAAATCAGCCTTTAGTGTGGGCCTCTATTGGCATGTGGACCATCAACTTGCATCATTGAAGCGTAACCCAATTCTTTATTCGTTAATTTAGGTCCAATTATAGGTACTACCCATCACTAATAAAAAGAAAAAACAAAAACTAGCCATATATTTTATTTTAGAATGGGAAATGTGCTTAATGGTAATTTATTTATTATAATTCAAATTTATAATAAATAAATATTTTTTAAATTTATAAATTTATTTATGGTAAAAATCTTGTAATAAATAATTTTTTTTTTAATTTCTATCCTTTCTTTAATATATAGAGGTATGACTTAGAATTTGTCGAGTATGTCAAATAATATTATTTTTTTTGGCTTTGATTTACATATACACGTGTCAAAGAATTGTATTTTTTTTTATTGATTCATGTTAACTTGGTTTAACACTTTTACACTTTACTTTGTTTTCGTTTCTATTAATTCAAACATCTTCGTTCCACACATTTTCCTTTCATTTATTTATCTTTTCATCTCCATCTAAATCTAAATAAAGTATAAAAAAATTGTCTATTCATATGTAATTTTATAGTTTTAATCTTTATTTTCAATATTAAGTGATGAGATACCTAATATAAACCTAGAGTTACATAAATCTAAATCAAAAATCTAAAATAAAAATAATGAAATTTTTTCAATGTTTTCAATGCAAAAAGTAAATTAAAAATTATAATCTTATAATGAGAAATAAATTAAAGACATGAAAGAAAATTATTACTTTAATTGGTACATCTTTTGATTAGTATTTATTATTATTTAGATAGTAGCCTTAATCTTTTGAAAATTTTGGACAATTTCATTTTTATCTTCCTTGATGTTATTAATGTTTAAGAAACACATAAATCTTGAGTAAGAGAATTTGAAATCATTCTCTTAGACTATTTTGAAATATTTCTTATGAATTTGAATTTGGTTGTTGGGATTGGAATGACTTAATTTTTCGAATGAATGTGTATCTAAATCTACTTAAGCTGAGCACACATGTTGAAATATAAATAAAGTAGTAATTTGGATAGTAAAAAGCAAGTTGAATTTGGCATATAAAACTAGTTAAAACTAGTTAGAATATATAGAAATAATTGAAGTTGAATTAAATATCTGCTTTTTATGAATTGATATTGTTTTCTTATTATGCATATATTGTTTGAATGTTGAGTTTATCCATTTTAAATTCATTCAAATAATAGTATTATTATAAGCATTATTGTTTAATTGTCCACTTAGTTGATGAAGTTATAGAATTTCTTTCTCAAATCATAATTTGATGACTAAACATCTATTATAACTAATGATGATTAAGTATTACGGTAGCTTTTCAATTAATTGTAATTTGAATATGAAATATAATTGTTTAATTGTTAGTTTGAATAAAAAAGTCAATATATTTTTTATAAGAGCATATCATTCAAGTTTTAGTATTGTCACTTGAGCGTTATATATTAACACTCAAGCATCCTACTTTTAATTTGAGTTATAAAAAGATTGAATCAATTCTCTCTTATCCATAAAGATATCACTTAAATATTGAAATAAGACTAAAGTTATATGTTATATTACTTAAATAAGAGCTTCATCACTTAGAGTTATCATTCAAATGATGTATTTTTAACTCAAGCATCATTCATGAATTTTGTTATAAATTCATTACTTCATATTAATTTAGATATGAGTGATTAACTTAAATTAAATACTTAGTTATTTATAATTATGACATCAATTTATTTGAGAATGACATAGTAGAATAAAAAACTATAATTGAAAGTAATGTATGAAATTAAATATTTATCAGATAATGAAAGTGAATGGTGATGGTTCTAGTGATTACATAATGAATGATGTGTTATGTAACCCTTTATTTATTTGAAGATCAAAGAGTATTGTAAAACTCCTGGTGATAAGGTCTATTTTTCATCCGATCACTTTATTGAGTAAAATAAGTTCTTTTGCTTTTTTTAAAATCGTTTGGTTTTTTGCTTGCATATGTAGGGTTTAGTCTTGCATGTCTTGTCTAAGGGTTCTTGTTCTATCTTTGTTCCATTATGATCACTAGGCTATGATATGATCATTGATCTGAGTCTTATTTGGAAATATAATGTTTTCCTTATGTTTAAGAGTGCTTAAAGATCAAGGGAACTTTGTTGTGTTCCTAGTCAAGTAAGAGAAGTTAATTATTTAAAATTAATTGCGCATTGATGGAAGTCTAGTTTGATTTTGATTAATTAGATTTGAAGTAGGGTATGAATTGGTTGGTTCATAATGTGAACTGAATTGATGATTCGAGGTAAATGTTGACTTGAAATTGTTAATTGAAGATAGCTTTGTTTTAGGAATTGGCAACATTGGGTTTGGTTGTTGATGATGGATTTTTTTATAAAACATTTGATTGATTAAATTGATGCTTCTTGAGCTAAGAGAAAGTTAAATTGTAATCTTATAAGTTATATTTAATAAAGAATAACCAAAGAAGAGTCAAACTCATCAAGTAAAACTTATGAAAAATCTCATACTTTTAATGTAATGTTATGTTGATAACCTTGCAGTGTCGTTGGACACGAATCAAGTATTGTCATTGACCTTATCTATTGGATAGAACTTTAGTACTACTAGACACAACAAATACAATAAAATCAGTAACTTATTAGGGTTAAATATCACCAATAGATTGTCGAATGAAACTTTCAAATAATTTTTTTAATGATATATCATTATTATTATTTTAAAATATTTCAATAGTTAACTACATTTGAAAACGATGTATCATAATTATTTCTTTTTAAATAAAACAACCTAATTATAAAACCAACTATTTCAAATTATATTTCTTTGAATTTTGTATTTAGTTCTTTAGGAACCAGATCTACTCTGTTAACATTTTAAAATATTGATAAAACGCACAAAAAAATTTATATAAATAAAATTTACCAAATAATGGTAGGTAATATTAAACCAATTTTGTCCACTGTTTTATGATTTTAACATCAAATGTTATTTCACACATTTTTTAACTTTTACACGTTTCAGCAACCTATTAAACATCTAACGACATGTTAACGAGTCATAAAAAATAAAAGAAAATCATCTGACTGAAAATTCCAAAAAAGTTATAATAAATTTAAGAAGACAATAACGGAAATTGACAGAAAAATTAAATTTATTAGATAGTACAATGTACGGAGTATTATCTCTTATTTCGATTTATTATTAATGTGGTCAATCAATTGAAGAAAATAAAATATAGTTTAAAAAATATTTCAAAACAGTATCGTTTAATTTTTTTTACATGTTAACATTAACGTATAGGTAAAACGAATACAAATTAAAAACGCGATAATAAAATATGTATAAAAAATGATGATAAAACTTAAAATATAATAATTGAGGATAAAATGTTTTATTAAACAAAAAATCGAAAGTAAGCGAATGAATAATTAATAAATTTTACATTTTTTTTACTGAAATTTATTTCAACCATATCAAGTTTTCTTAGTTTTACTCTTTTTTCTGCATTGCCACTGAAAAAGAATACAAGTGATGACAGAGAGTGACAGGTGCGTGTCTTTATCATCACTCTTACTCAATTTGTCGTCTACTTTTTCTTCCTTTTGTTCTATTCTTTGCTTTCTCTTCTTTGTGCTCATCTCTTCGTGACACCATTTTTCTCAAACTAAAGGACAATGAAAAGAACGTGTTTTAGGATTTTCTATTTATTCTTCTCTTCTTTTAAGAAAACCAATGAAGTTTTTCTTATAGGAGTTTGTGGAACTGTTTCTCGCCAATAATATAACTGTTCTTGTTTGATTTTAGAAATACTAAGAACAAATTAATTGAAAGCATTAGATAGAACGAACGAGTAGTCTAAAATAGCAATAATTTTTCAAAACATAAACACGATATAAGACTTGTACAAAATACAAAATATACATTTTGTGTTCTATGTACATATAAAACTACATATATATAGTTATATTCAAGTTTTTTTATCCTTTGACACTTGCAGTGTTGTTCTTGGTCCACACCTACTTTCCTTTTTCTGCTAACATAAGTAACATGATCATAGTAAAATAGTGAACAGCACAATGTGAAATACAAATCAAGTGATAAATATATAATTATGTCCTCATTTAATATTCAATTTAAAAATTTTAATTGAATTTTTTGTATTTAAAACATTTATTTAATTAGGACTTATGATGATTATACATGTTGAACTTGTGAGATAAAAATATCTTAAAAAATGTTTTTAGTTGCATGAATGTTTTTGGATATTCTAATGTTTATTGATTTATTTGAAGTTAACTTAAGTTCATTAGAAGTGTGAAAATAAATTGATCAAAGTTATAAAACATCTCAAAAATAAGGCAAAAATCAACAAGTTGTAAAAAATTTATTTTTATATTACTTACACAATCCCATTAATGCAAAAAATACATTTGAAATTGTCTAATTAGCTACTGTTTCAACAAAAAACAAAATATTTCAAAATGCAATTACATTTTTTAAATTATTTGTACAACTATAAGTTTCAGTTCTATAAAAAACTGAAGCATATTCTTCTGTATATGGTTAAATTTTTAGAAAAGTTACTTCCCTGCCATAACATTTTGCTACTACAATTGCAAACATCGTTTCTAGGTTTTCACTTTTCTCTTAATTTATCTTCTTACTTTCATTCTCCCGTTTACTTTCATCATTTGCAGGTTCCTTCATTCTCAGGTTTTCATAGTTATGTTTATCATTTGTTCAAGTTCAAACCATTGTTGTTGGACTCAGTTTTCATTCAAGACTATATTTTCAAGTTTGTATTCCTCTTTTGAACCCTAAAAATGATATGATGATATATTTGATTTATTTATTTTTTATATATTATCGTAAGAACATAAAAATTGCATGAAAATTTGTATAGCTTGTTTTTCGTTGTTTTTTAGAAACGAAGCATATAGTTGAATAAGTTTTAGTTGTTTTTCATAATCAAAGCCTATTCCTTTCTCTCTATGTTTATATTTTTTGTTTTGTTTTTCGGCTTCGATTTTACAGACAATCGAAACCTAATGTCGAAGTGTATGCTTCAGTTTTTAATCAACCATTTTCAATTTTGTCCAACCAAAAAAAGCCACGTAAAAGCCTCTAACTCACAAAATCAAACCAATAATATGTTATCATGTCATCATCTTCAACCTCCAACAACTGCATCACACTAGAGTAATAAACGAGCCACCATAGATCTTCCTTTCAACTGCAACTGCACACCACCTTGAAACCACCACAGTGTTGTAACAACAACCCTAATGGAGATGAAGAAAAGCTTCATTTGAGAAAGAGGGAACTAACCATGTGGCAGTCTCTCATTGGATATTCAATAAGTCTAAGTTAAATTTAGGTCAAATATTCAAAGTTGGTCAAAGTTTGCTCAAACAAAATGCAAATATTGATATCTTTAGATTTCTCTTTAAATTTGGACTACATGATTAGAAGGGATGAATTGGAAAATTAATGCAAACATTAGTGGTTGATTATTTATCAAATATGTTAAATAATTTATTTATTAAATTATATCAATAAATATAAACAAACAACATTTGTTAAATATTTTTAAAATGGGCTAAATGTCTCTAAATTCTTTTAGATATCTATAATCAACACATAAAGATAAATTATATTTATGATTATTTAAAATATAATTGATGAACATTACATTATGAGAAAAAGAGATTTCATTAATAAAAAAGTCAGACACAAAGCTCAACCATTTCTATGTAAGGAGACTTAGGACAAACACATTAGGAGAACTTAGAAACCCTTTGCGGAGCCTAATTTCGTCCTTTCTCTCATCTTTCACGTGCTCTACCATCTCTTCTTCTATTTTTATGTTATTTCTACATCTCACGGAGTTAACTTTTTAGGGTTGATTCTATTATAATTTTTTAGCTAGATTATGAAGTTAGATGAATAAATTTGTTTGTTCTTTTGATTCTTGTTGTGATTTATTTTTATCTATGTATTTTTTCTCTTAATAAGTAAAAGTAATGTGTTTTACATTGTTAGAAATTAGTACGGTGTTAAATCTACTTAACATAACAATCATGAGTCTAATGATTTTTAATTTTGATTAAGAAGTTACTTTGATTAAAGTTAGAAACTTTCATATCATTGAATGTGTTTTTTTTTCAATAACTGAGAAATTACATTGATTAAAGGTGAAAACTTTATTTAAAAATAATCAATAAGTTACTTTGGTTAATTAGTTTTTTACTAAATATAAGAGGTAAAAGAGTAGACATGATTAGACATAGTAATATTTAAATGAGAAGTTACTTTGATTAAATTTGCTATGGTTAATCTAAAAAATTATTGATTTTGATTCACAAGTAACTTTGGTTAAAAGTGAGGATGTGAACAAATTAATTGAGAAGTTGCATTGATAAACCTGAAATCTTATACAATAAATCAATAATAATAATCTTTAGAAAACCAATTATGAGTCCAATTTTGAAAAAAATAGTGCAGTTAACATATTTTCTTTATTATTATTTTTTCTTTTTTTCTTTTTTCAATTATATTTCTTTTTGTCATTATTATTATTTTTATTTAATCATTTATTAATTTTATTTTTCTTACTATTCTTTTATTATTTTATTTAATTAACCCATTTAGTATAGTTTTTATAAGAACTATTTTTTTAGAAATCAATTTTGTGCTTGTTGGGAGATGACTTATGGTTGACTTTACTCTTTTTAATTTTTTTTTGTTATTATCTTAACAATACTAAAATTATTATAGTTATGTAGTATTGATTTGATCTCGTCAACAACAACATTATGAGTTGGGTAAGCTATTGTTCTAAAAGATTGCATTATGAGTTTAGATATTATGGCTATAATAAAGGATTTAACTTATAACATGTGAAGAAACTTGAACATTATGATCATAAAGAGTCTATAATATAATTACAAATACTATATTTCTTTTCATCATAAAAATGACTTAACCATTAATCAAATAGCATAAAATTTCATACTTTTTCATCTAAAGACATAACAATTAAACAAAGACTTCTGAATTAATGTATTTATTAGACTCTAAAACTATGTGCCTATTATACTCAGTCTTGTCTTTCAAGGGTATTCATTTTCCTGTTATATGCCCCCCCAACCCCTCCCCTCTCCCCTGATGCTCTCTATAAAATGGCGCTTAACAATCTCACTACAACGTTCATCGTTGAGATCACTGGAACTCATTGCATAGAGAATGCTCATTAACACTAAAGTGAAGCCCAACACTACCTCCTCTGAGACTTTCTAACTTGAAATTTTTTAACTAGCGCCTGATGATACTAGTACGACATCGACACTACCTCAACATATTCACACCAACTTGATTTTTCTCTACATTGTGATGCTCAATTCAAATTGTCCAATTGTTTCTACTCAAAATCAATCACAATTTATAATTCAAACCATCTAATTTAGGCAACATGTTTGAGCATCATAATGTACAAAAAATAAATGCACACACCATTATCAAAGATATTCAAAAAATTTCACAATTTATCTCATTTAATCCCCAAATGAACACTTTATCAGACCTAACACACTCATATATGCAATAGTACTATGCAATGGAATCAAATTCATAGTACAATATAGTTTGTTGTAAATTATAGCTTCTCTTACCTTAAAGTTGAACACCTAAGGCTCTACAATTCTCTCTTCACAACCCACTCGTTCGGCAACTCTAACTACACAAAAACAACCTCATATCCATTATATGACCCCATTACAAGAATCAAAACCACACATAGACTCAAATTGAAGAAGAAAGAGTTACATGCGACTTACCTAACTCATGTGCATAAATAGAACATATCAAATTTATTGAAAAAAGGATAAAAGAAGATTTTACTCTATTGAGTATTTCAATTAATTGGATTCGCAAAGTTCTCCACTATGAGCTCAAAGATGGTATGTGATTGAAAAACAGATAAGAGATGAATGAGGGAGCTTAGTGAGAAGTAAAAGAAGATTGAGGAAAAAAGTTGTTAGAGAGATGAAATATAATTTCTATATGAATTCTTTATAATAAAACATATCTATAGTTTAGCCTTTTATTAATAACGTATACATACATATACATATATATATATATATATATATATATATATCATTTTATTAAACTTATCAATACTGATCTTTAAGGTTTTAAAAAAAGTATACATCAATTTGAAAATATTAACATGTTAAGACAAGATCGTTTAAGCAAATCTTATTTTGAAGTTTAACCTAATGTCTAAACGAAATAACGTTTAATCGTCTAGGATAAAATAAAGGAAGCGTTAAACGCTACATCGTAAGTACCTTAAATGATATAAGAATGCCTAACTAGAATAACTTTTAATGAATGTTTGACAATCTAGAATAAGCTTTAAATGCTAAAGGGAAGTATAACAAAGCGTCTCATATGAACAACATCTAACAAAAAGGTTAGATCAACACTAAACTCTATAATTTGAACTATTCTAAACAACATAATGTTACTCAAACATATTGTGCTAAACAATAGTACTCAAATTATGCTTAAACGCTTAGGACCGTCTAACGCTTCAAAGCTTGTACGTTCTATTACTTCTTTGTCTATTGTGTTGTGCTCTCTTTTTTGTACATATTTCCATCTTTATTAAAAAGTTTGCTCAGAATCAAAACAACGTTAAGAAATAAGAAGATATTCAAGGAATGTTTACTTCATGCTTTTTCTATATCCTTTTTGTACACACAATACAATTGTTCTGTCAAGACGTAACATAGTTTATGACTCTACCTTAAAGACTACACCTTTAAAAGAAATTTTTTCGATGATGTCTATATAAAGAGGATTGCATGAAGAGAAGAATAACAAGAAATATCTTATTGCAGTATGCTCACGCTGCTTCTCTCTTTAAGATTGTCTCTTTAACTTGCCTTTGAAAAGAAAATTTCTTTTACAACTTTTCATAATATCATTGTATTCATTATGTTCTTGTAAGATTTCAAAACACTTTGTATTTGTATTCAGAAATGAATTAACACTCTTGTAAGGTTAACTCAATGAAGTTAAATTATTTAATCAGATAGACTAACGATATTATGAGTGGTTATACTCATCTAACCAATGGATTAGTTGTACACTAGGACTAGTTAAACTCATTTGAAATCATTTGTAATTAGTGATACTCTTTAAAGAAATTTAAGAAAAAAGTAAATGTAACTTAATTTAAAGTGAACAAATATACTTTATTATTGTTATTTTTCAAAGATTTTTTATTAAACGTTGTTTTAGAATCTCAAGTATTTAACCTATTGAATAGTATTTAACCCAAAAGCCTTAAAACTGAGGCCCAGTTTGCAAGGCCTATTGGAGATAAAAAAAACTATTGCCTTGAGGCAGTCATGCCAACAAAGAGAAAGAAAAGACACGAGAGTCTTCTACTGGAAGCTTAGAGAAAAGAAGCACGAGGCTTGCTCTGGCGGTGTGTGCTCATGATGTCTCTGGAAGGAGGGAAGCAAACTGATCGATGCATAATCTTCAAGAAAGGTAAGAGAAAAACTTAATCTTTTTATTTCTGTAATAATGTACAAGTTTTTGTGTATTACATCTGAAAGGGGAAAAAGCTCTATCCTTTAAATAGGTTAGGGAAAGAAGGGAAAAGGGCAAACCCGCAACAAACCAAACAGATTACTACTACTAAGTAGTAATCCTAATTACAACATAACTGAAATAACAAATATCAACATCCTTTCCTTAAGCTGGATTGTGTATATTCATCAATCCAAGCTTAGGAACGATAAATTGGAAGCGCACGCGGTGAAAGAGCTTTGTGAAGATGTCACCAAGTTGCTCGTTGGAGCTAGGAGACAAAGGAGATTCGCTTGAATATTCTCACGAACAACATGACAGTCTAGTTCTATGTGTTTAGTTCTTTCATGAAAGCTCTGATTGTGAGCAATATGTCTAGCAGACTTATTGTCACAGTAAAGCGCAACAATAGTAGTGGTCTCAACACTGAGATCTTGTAGGAGATAGGGGATCCATTGAATCTCACAAATTGTGACAACTAGAGCACGATATTATGCTTCAATAGAAGACATGGACACAATATTATGCTTCTTAGTCTTCCATGATATAAGAGAGGATCCGAGGAAGATAGAAAATCCAGTAGTGGATCTTCTTGTGTTAGGACAAGTTGCCCAGTCTGAGTCACTAAAAGCCTTTATTTGGATATGGGAATCAGCAGCAAAGAAAAGGCCTTGTGAAAGGCTGAATTTTACGTATCTTAGCATATGATGCAAAGCCCGGTAGTGATAATCAGTAGGAGCTTGAACAAATTGACTGAGAAGATTAACAGAAAAACATAGATCAGGTCTAGTATTAGTGAGATAAAGAAACTTCCTTATAAGTCTACGATAGGAGCTGGGATTGGCCAAGTAATTCTCTGTCTTATACAAGGAGTTGGTGTCACTTAGAAATGAGGTAGTGTAGGGCTTGCATCCTAGCATTCCTGTCTCTTCAAGAATGTCCAGTGCATATTTCCTCTGGCATAGGCGTATCCCCCTCTTAGATCTGGCTACTTCAAAGCCTAAAAAGTATATCAACTTCCCTAGGTTTTTGATACGAAAGGAATGATGAAGAAGACATTTAATGTGTTCTATTTCGGTGATAGAATCTCCTGCCAAAATAATATCATCTACATACACAAGGAGAGCAGTAAAATTTGTGGATGTTTTCTGAATAAAGAAAGAATGATCAGATTTAGATTGAATGTAACCAACAAAGAGAAGAAATGATGATAATTTATCAAACCATTGTCTGCTGACCTACTTCAGCCCATATAAGGATTTAGTTAGCCTACAAACTTGACCTTTTGTATGTATGTTCAACTCTGGTGGTGGCTCCATATATACCTCTTCATTTAGGTCTCCATGCAGAAAGGCGTTATCAACATCCAGTTGATGTAGATGCCAATTTCTTGAGGCAGCAATAGCAAGAAGGATTCTAACATTGGTTAGTTTAGCCACAGGGGAAAAATTGTCCAAAAAGTCTATACCTTCTTGTTGTATATAACCTTTAGCAACTAAACAAGCTTTGTACCTTTCTATGATGCCATCAGCTTTGTGCTTGATCTTGTACACCCATTTGCAACCAATGAAATTTTTTCCAAGAGGAAGTTGAGTTAAGCACCAAGTGTCATTGTCCTGTAAGGCTTTTAGTTCTCTTTTCATGGCTGTGATCCATTCACATTTGTCTTTTGCCTCATTATAGGATTTAGACTCATTGTTGACAGATATTGCCAAAGTGTACTTTAGGTGTTTTTCTGATAAAGAGTTATAAGACAGAACATTGGAAATAGGATAAGGAGTCTTGTAGCTATTTTTTCCATGAAGATAACTTGATGAGGAATGATTAACCTGGTGTATGTAGTCATTTAGGTATCCAGGGACTCTTTTAACTCTGGTAGATTTTCTGGAATTGTGATCTTCTCTATCATTAGTATGATCAATACCAGTGTCAATGGTAGTGTCTTCATTGCTATCAGACTTTTGTTCTATATCTCTATTCTCTTCAAAATTCTAAACTTCATCACAGTTTTGACCATACCAAAAAACATTAGGTAAAACATTGTCAATCTCTTTCTCATCATGGCTGGTCTCATTACCTTGTGCATCGATGTAGGGGAAAATATTTTCATAAAAAATAATATTCCTGCTTAAAAATATCTCCCTAGTACTAACATCTAGTATAACATATCCTTTAACACCATTTTTATAACCTAAGAAAACACATTTTCTGGCTCTAAAATCGAGTTTATGTCTGTTGTGCTCTAAAGTGGAAGCAAAACATAGGTAGCCAAAGGTTTTTAAATTCAAATAGGTGGGAGGATTGTCATACATTAAATCATAAGGAGTCTTACCATTTATAACAGATGTGGGTAATTTATTTATCAAATAAATGACATGAGATATAACATAAGACCAGTAGGCAGTAGGTATATTGCATTGAAAAAGAAGACTACAAGTTTTATCTAATATATGTTGGTGTTTACGTTCAACAATAGAATTCTGTTAGGGAGTCTCAACACAACTTTTTTTATGTTCAATACCATAGGAATCATACATAGCAACACAGTTAAATTCAGGACCATTGTTAAATCTAATAGTCTTAACAATTTTTCCAAATTGATTTTCAATCTTTAGAATAAAACTCTGCAAAAGTTTCCTAGTTTGTCCTTTATTTTGCATCAAGAAAGCCCAAGTGTATGTACTGTAATCATCAACAATTGTAAGAAAGTATTTATGTCCATGAATAGAAGGGATTGAGACATGACCCCATATATAACAATGTATCAATTCAAAACAATTAGTAGAAGCAGTAGTGCGTTTAGAAAAAGGAAGTTTATGTTGTTTAGCATAATGACAAATGTCACAAACAATTTTGGATGGCATTTGAACATAAGGAAAATTCTTACAAATTTTTTGTATGATTTTGTGGCCAGGGTCACCGAGTCTGTAATGCCACAAATCATCATTAACTTGTTTACAAGAAAGTACAAATTTAAGAACATATTCCTGGCTAAAAACAGGAAAAGATTGTAGATAGTAAAGGCCTTTGTAAACATTAGCATGCTCAATCATCTTCAAGGTAGAGATATCCTGTATCTGACAAGTCTTAGAAGAAAAAGTTAGAGTGCAATTTAAGTCCCTAGTTAGACTTCGTACAAATATTAAAAATGATGAAACTCTTTGAAAACTGAATGGTTCCAGCATGTTGGGCAGTAGCTATAGAGTTGTTTGGAAGCCTAACAGATATGGGTTTAATTTTATGAAAGGTAATAAAATGTTTTCTTTCAAGGGTCACATGATCAGTGGCCCCAGTGTCTATAATCCATGAAAAATTACCTAGGTTGTCTCCAAGAGTGTTTCTTTGCACTTGGCTAACACTGTGTGAGGAATTGTCAATGCCTTCTATCATTTTTAGCAATGTTTGCATCTGTTCAGGGTAAAAGATTGCATATGATTACTGTTATGTCCTTGTTGAACATTTTGTGTCTGGGTAAAGGTAGAATCATCCTTGTAGACATTAGCAAAACTCCACTCATTTTGTCCTCCCCTGTCTTGAGTATTGTTGTTGTCAGTTTTCTTGTACCGTGATGGATAATCGTGTTTGGAATAACACTCATCAACTGTATGATTCATCTTGTGACAATGGGAACATTGTTTCCCATAATTGAGATTTCTCCCTCTTACTCTACCTTGGTCACGTGAGCTAGTGCCACGTCCTTGAGGCTTCCAAGTGGATCTATCAGTAGTGCTGGCCAGGATTTTGAAGGCATCAGTCTAAGGAATAACTCCAGGATGTGATCTTTCCTGATGTTCTTGTTGCATGAGGAGAGAAAAAACTCTGTTGATGTTGGGCAGAGGTTCCATCAAGAGAATTTGGGTTCTAACAGTTTGGCAAGTGTCATTTAAACCCTTCAGGAAGCATATGACGTGCTCCACCTCTATGTACTTGAGAGTAACTCTGGACAATTCACAAGTACAAGGGATTTGACAGTTGCAACAGGGTATGGGTCTAAGGGATTCTAACTCTTCCCATAGAATTTTCAAGTCAGTGAAATATTGGTTGACATTACGCTCTCCCTGTTTAATGGAATGTATATCCCGTAGTAAATCTGAAATCTTAAAATAATCTCCTTTAGAAAATCTTTCTTTAAGTTGTTCCCACAAATCTTTGGCATTGTCAACATAGATGACACTATCTACAATTTGGCTTGAAAGGGTCTTGATGATCCAAGATAAAACCATGGTGTCACATCTTTCCCAAGCATCAAACAAAGGGTCAGTTCTTGGTGGCTTCTTGATACTGCCATTAATGAATTTGATCTTGCTTTTGGAGAGAAGAGCCCCTTTCAAATTCCTGCTCCAAGATGAGTAGTTAGTTTCATTTAAAATCTGGAAAAAAAGAGTAGTACGTGGATTTTCTCCCGGATAAAGATAAAACGGGCTTGAAGGTTGAGTGGTGGGATCTGGGGTGTCCAAAAGCAAGAAACGTGTTGTACTTCTGATACCATATTAAGATAGGTCCAAAAGCCTTAAAATTGAGGCCCAGTTTGCAAGGCCTATTGGAGATAAAAAATCTCCACTACTGCCTCGAGGCAGTCATGCCAGCAAAGAGAGCAAAAAGACACGAGAGTCTTCTATTGGAAGCTTAGAGAAAAGAAGCAGAAGGCTTGTTCTAGCGATGTGTGTTCATGATGTCTCTAGAAGGAGGGAAGCAAATTGATCGGTACAAACCAAAGAGATTACTACTAAGTAGTAATCCTAATTACAACATAACTGAAATAACAAACATAAAGAAAAACTAAATATAACTTAATTTAAAGTGAATAAATATACTTTATTATTGTTATTTTTTGAAAGATTTTTTATTAAACGTTGGTTTAGAAACTCAAAGTATTTAACCTATTGAACAGTGTCTAACTTTTGCCAAGATAATTAAACATTTAAAACTCTATTTAGACTCTCGTTTTTAGAATTTTGTGTTTCGTAAAATTCTTTTTCTTTTTACTTCCTGTAAAATAATATTATTTTTGTTATATAATTGAGGTGACTATTCCATCCGGGTTGAATATCAACAGTAACTTAAATATAATTTATGTTAACAAAAAGTTCAATTGAAATAATTTAATGTAAAATTTGAATCTCTTCTAAAATATACATTATGTTTGCTTTTAAATTTGAATCCATTTAAATGAATTATGAGATCAATCAAAAACCTTATTCATGGATGTAACGTGCTTTATTTGAATCATGGGAAAGAAAATCAAGTAAAAAATGAAAAAAAGAAAGAAAGAAAAGGAGGTGAAGTGAAGTTATTTAGACGAGTTGAAATAAAATGAGAATGAATACAATATAATGTAATTATGTTTATTTAATAAATTTATTGATATTTTTTAACATGGTTTATGATTATTTATTTTTGATTTAGTTCAAAGTTTGAGTGATCTTAAACCAGAATCTTCAAATTGCTCATTCTTCTCTCTCAAAAGATCTTTAACACAAACCACTATTCTACAAAACGTGTAAGATGTAACATAATCACATCATATTTTCTTCTATATCCGTACGAATAAATAATATGAGATTTCAAAAGTTTTTGACTTATTGACACGTGACCATTTATATATTTTTTTGTAAATTAAAAAAATTAAAAACTTCAAGAATTGAATTAACATATCCAAATATGAAATTAGCATCAACTCATCAGAAAAAATTAAATTAAACCTTTTTAAAAATTTAAATTAAATAAAAAACCAATAAATTAAAAAATAAATCTAAGACAATTTTCTACCGATTGTTAGAGTTTAATATTTTAGTCTTCAAAACAAATAACCACCTGTCCCTGTGGAGGGACCAACGACGTCTCAATTTCAAACACGTGCGTTTATTAATTATATTATTGGTAGCACTTTCGAATTCTCAAACAAAAGATGACAAATACATGTAGCCATAAAATATGATAATCATATCTAAAATAATTGTTTTATTTATATTTAAAAAGTAAAAAAGATATGTCCGTCCATATACGAGCATTTCAATTACTTGAAAAACTAGAAAATAGGTCCCCATATATATATATATATATATATATATNCATCTACATACACAAGGAGAGCAGTAAAATTTGTGGATGTTTTCTGAATAAAGAAAGAATGATCAGATTTAGATTGAATGTAACCAACAAAGAGAAGAAATGATGATAATTTATCAAACCATTGTCTGCTGACCTACTTCAGCCCATATAAGGATTTAGTTAGCCTACAAACTTGACCTTTTGTATGTATGTTCAACTCTGGTGGTGGCTCCATATATACCTCTTCATTTAGGTCTCCATGCAGAAAGGCGTTATCAACATCCAGTTGATGTAGATGCCAATTTCTTGAGGCAGCAATAGCAAGAAGGATTCTAACATTGGTTAGTTTAGCCACAGGGGAAAAATTGTCCAAAAAGTCTATACCTTCTTGTTGTATATAACCTTTAGCAACTAAACAAGCTTTGTACCTTTCTATGATGCCATCAGCTTTGTGCTTGATCTTGTACACCCATTTGCAACCAATGAAATTTTTTCCAAGAGGAAGTTGAGTTAAGCACCAAGTGTCATTGTCCTGTAAGGCTTTTAGTTCTCTTTTCATGGCTGTGATCCATTCACATTTGTCTTTTGCCTCATTATAGGATTTAGACTCATTGTTGACAGATATTGCCAAAGTGTACTTTAGGTGTTTTTCTGATAAAGAGTTATAAGACAGAACATTGGAAATAGGATAAGGAGTCTTGTAGCTATTTTTTCCATGAAGATAACTTGATGAGGAATGATTAACCTGGTGTATGTAGTCATTTAGGTATCCAGGGACTCTTTTAACTCTGGTAGATTTTCTGGAATTGTGATCTTCTCTATCATTAGTATGATCAATACCAGTGTCAATGGTAGTGTCTTCATTGCTATCAGACTTTTGTTCTATATCTCTATTCTCTTCAAAATTCTAAACTTCATCACAGTTTTGACCATACCAAAAAACATTAGGTAAAACATTGTCAATCTCTTTCTCATCATGGCTGGTCTCATTACCTTGTGCATCGATGTAGGGGAAAATATTTTCATAAAAAATAATATTCCTGCTTAAAAATATCTCCCTAGTACTAACATCTAGTATAACATATCCTTTAACACCATTTTTATAACCTAAGAAAACACATTTTCTGGCTCTAAAATCGAGTTTATGTCTGTTGTGCTCTAAAGTGGAAGCAAAACATAGGTAGCCAAAGGTTTTTAAATTCAAATAGGTGGGAGGATTGTCATACATTAAATCATAAGGAGTCTTACCATTTATAACAGATGTGGGTAATTTATTTATCAAATAAATGACATGAGATATAACATAAGACCAGTAGGCAGTAGGTATATTGCATTGAAAAAGAAGACTACAAGTTTTATCTAATATATGTTGGTGTTTACGTTCAACAATAGAATTCTGTTAGGGAGTCTCAACACAACTTTTTTTATGTTCAATACCATAGGAATCATACATAGCAACACAGTTAAATTCAGGACCATTGTTAAATCTAATAGTCTTAACAATTTTTCCAAATTGATTTTCAATCTTTAGAATAAAACTCTGCAAAAGTTTCCTAGTTTGTCCTTTATTTTGCATCAAGAAAGCCCAAGTGTATGTACTGTAATCATCAACAATTGTAAGAAAGTATTTATGTCCATGAATAGAAAGGATAGAGAAAAGACCCCATATATAACAATGTATCAATTCAAAACAATTAGTAGAAGAAGTAGTGAATTTAGAAAAAGGAAGTTTATGTTGTTTAGCATAATGACAAATGTCACAAACAATTTTGGATGACATTTGAACATAAGGAAAATTCTTACAAATTTATTGTATGATTTTGTGGCCAGGGTCACCGAGTCTGTAATGCCACAAATCATCATTAACTTGTTTACAAGAAAGTACAAATTTAAGAACATATTCCTGGCTAAAAACAGGAAAAGATTGTAGATAGTAAAGGCCTTTGTAAACATTAGCATGCTCAATCATCTTCAAGGTAGAGATATCCTGTATCTGACAAGTCTTAGAAGAAAAAGTTAGAGTGCAATTTAAGTCCCTAGTTAGACTTCGTACAAATATTAAAAATGATGAAACTCTTTGAAAACTGAATGGTTCCAGCATGTTGGGCAGTAGCTATAGAGTTGTTTGGAAGCCTAACAGATATGGGTTTAATTTTATGAAAGGTAATAAAATGTTTTCTTTCAAGGGTCACATGATCAGTGGCCCCAGTGTCTATAATCCATGAAAAATTACCTAGGTTGTCTCCAAGAGTGTTTCTTTGCACTTGGCTAACACTGTGTGAGGAATTGTCAATGCCTTCTATCATTTTTAGCAATGTTTGCATCTGTTCAGGGTAAAAGATTGCATATGATTACTGTTATGTCCTTGTTGAACATTTTGTGTCTGGGTAAAGGTAGAATCATCCTTGTAGACATTAGCAAAACTCCACTCATTTTGTCCTCCCCTGTCTTGAGTATTGTTGTTGTCAGTTTTCTTGTACCGTGATGGATAATCGTGTTTGGAATAACACTCATCAACTGTATGATTCATCTTGTGACAATGGGAACATTGTTTCCCATAATTGAGATTTCTCCCTCTTACTCTACCTTGGTCACGTGAGCTAGTGCCACGTCCTTGAGGCTTCCAAGTGGATCTATCAGTAGTGCTGGCCAGGATTTTGAAGGCATCAGTCTAAGGAATAACTCCAGGATGTGATCTTTCCTGATGTTCTTGTTGCATGAGGAGAGAAAAAACTCTGTTGATGTTGGGCAGAGGTTCCATCAAGAGAATTTGGGTTCTAACAGTTTGGCAAGTGTCATTTAAACCCTTCAGGAAGCATATGACGTGCTCCACCTCTATGTACTTGAGAGTAACTCTGGACAATTCACAAGTACAAGGGATTTGACAGTTGCAACAGGGTATGGGTCTAAGGGATTCTAACTCTTCCCATAGAATTTTCAAGTCAGTGAAATATTGGTTGACATTACGCTCTCCCTGTTTAATGGAATGTATATCCCGTAGTAAATCTGAAATCTTAAAATAATCTCCTTTAGAAAATCTTTCTTTAAGTTGTTCCCACAAATCTTTGGCATTGTCAACATAGATGACACTATCTACAATATGGATAGAAAGAGTCTTGATAATCCAAGATAAAACCATGGTGTCACATCTTTCCCAAGCATCAAACAAAGGGTCAGTTCTTGGTGGCTTCTTGATACTGCCATTAATGAATTTGATCTTGCTTTTGGAGAGAAGAGCCCCTTTCAAATTCCTGCTCCAAGATGAGTAGTTAGTTTCATTTAAAATCTGGAAAAAAAGAGTAGTACGTGGATTTTCTCCCGGATAAAGATAAAACGGGCTTGAAGGTTGAGTGGTGGGATCTGGGGTGTCCAAAAGCAAGAAACGTGTTGTACTTCTGATACCATATTAAGATAGGTCCAAAAGCCTTAAAATTGAGGCCCAGTTTGCAAGGCCTATTGGAGATAAAAAATCTCCACTACTGCCTCGAGGCAGTCATGCCAGCAAAGAGAGCAAAAAGACACGAGAGTCTTCTATTGGAAGCTTAGAGAAAAGAAGCAGAAGGCTTGTTCTAGCGATGTGTGTTCATGATGTCTCTAGAAGGAGGGAAGCAAATTGATCGGTACAAACCAAAGAGATTACTACTAAGTAGTAATCCTAATTACAACATAACTGAAATAACAAACATAAAGAAAAACTAAATATAACTTAATTTAAAGTGAATAAATATACTTTATTATTGTTATTTTTTGAAAGATTTTTTATTAAACGTTGGTTTAGAAACTCAAAGTATTTAACCTATTGAACAGTGTCTAACTTTTGCCAAGATAATTAAACATTTAAAACTCTATTTAGACTCTCGTTTTTAGAATTTTGTGTTTCGTAAAATTCTTTTTCTTTTTACTTCCTGTAAAATAATATTATTTTTGTTATATAATTGAGGTGACTATTCCATCCGGGTTGAATATCAACAGTAACTTAAATATAATTTATGTTAACAAAAAGTTCAATTGAAATAATTTAATGTAAAATTTGAATCTCTTCTAAAATATACATTATGTTTGCTTTTAAATTTGAATCCATTTAAATGAATTATGAGATCAATCAAAAACCTTATTCATGGATGTAACGTGCTTTATTTGAATCATGGGAAAGAAAATCAAGTAAAAAATGAAAAAAAGAAAGAAAGAAAAGGAGGTGAAGTGAAGTTATTTAGACGAGTTGAAATAAAATGAGAATGAATACAATATAATGTAATTATGTTTATTTAATAAATTTATTGATATTTTTTAACATGGTTTATGATTATTTATTATTGATTTAGTTCAAAGTTTGAGTGATCTTAAACCAGAATCTTCAAATTGCTCATTCTTCTCTCTCAAAAGATCTTTAACACAAAACACTATTCTACAAAACGTGTAAGATGTAACATAATCACATCATATTTTCTTCTATATCCGTACGAATAAATAATATGAGATTTCAAAAGTTTTTGACTTATTGACACGTGACCATTTATATATTTTTTTGTAAATTAAAAAAATTAAAAACTTCAAGAATTGAATTAACATATCCAAATATGAAATTAACATCAACTCATCAGAAAAAATTAAATTAAACCTTTTTAAAAATTTAAATTAAATAAAAAACCAATAAATTAAAAAATAAATCTAAGACAATTTTCTACCGATTGTTAGAGTTTAATATTTTAGTCTTCAAAACAAATAACCACCTGTCCCTGTGGAGGGACCAACGACGTCTCAATTTCAAACACGTGCGTTTATTAATTATATTATTGGTAGCACTTTCGAATTCTCAAACAAAAGATGACAAATACATGTAGCCATAAAATATGATAATCATATCTAAAATAATTGTTTTATTTATATTTAAAAAGTAAAAAAGATATGTCCGTCCATATACGAGCATTTCAATTACTTGAAAAACTAGAAAATAGGTCCCCATATATATATATATATATATATATATATATCGTACACAAATTAATTTGTATATGAATTTCAATAACTACTCGAAATTTTGTGAAGACAAGGAGTGAGCAAATAAAACTAATTACTCCATATTAAATCGAGCTCATGGATAAAACGTATAAAGAAAACCAAACAAAATTAAAAAACATTAAAAAGGAAATAAATTAAACAAATATTTGTATTGAATGCAGTTTGTCGTTGTTTGAAAGAATTGTGATCACCAATTAAAGAATTGTCTTCGCCAATTGCTTTATGTGGACTTCTTAATTAAATTCTTTTATTTTATTTTATTTTTTCTATCAAAACATTGTTTTCATCATCTGGGATGATATGAATAATTTCGTCAAGTTTCATATGTGCCATAAAAATTATATTACATTTTATTTTTTGTAAGAAATAATTGTATGGATAACATTCATCTACCTTTCCTTTCATAAAAAATATTACATTTATATTTCTTATTGTTTCAAAATAAATTATGTAATATCACATTTTAGTAATATAAAATCACTAAATTTCTATTTCTTATTTTTTCAAAATACATTATGTAATATCACATTTTAGTAATATAAAATCACTAAAATAAAATGCTAGAAAGAAGATAATTTATAACAAAACTAATATTTCAAGAGAGGAAAAGTCAACACTGAAAAACAAAAAAAAATTATATATACTATTACTTCACCATCAACCTCTACATTGAGACAACTAGAAAGATGTCATCCTTAAGCTCATACCTATTAAGGTAATCATCGCAGAAGAGAAAATACACAGATAAACAAAAACAAAAGCAAGAGTAAGTTAATGATAAAATAGTTTAATATGGAAAATAAAATTCAAACACACAATTTCAATCACACAATTAGTAGAACATCTTCCACCATTCACACACATTAAAACATCTTTTCCATTCACACCACTGACTCGGACTTGGCCAAACCCTTTACAATATAGTATAAATGTCGAGTCATGATTCTACACTTGTGTGGGTTGAAAAAGTGACCCACTCAATACTACCACACAAGGTTAGTCCTTAAAACACCCTTTGCCACCATGAAGAAAGTTCTCCAGACTAGGACCTCCTGCTCCTCTCACGACATGACTCATCACTCTCTAATTGAGCATGGATGATCATTATATTGATACAATAATCCCATATTGGCTTCTTACAATTTATACTATTTATACACATAAATCCCCTAATAAGATATTCTTGCTTGGAATTTTCTTTTCCAACCCAATTATGACCTAACATCATTAGAACCTTTTGACCTAGTTGACTATTGTTGTGGTGGTGACCAAACGACCTATTATGCTAATCGTTCGGTCTCTACTATATAGAATATTATAGTGC
>NW_025904786.1:6689-21043 GCF_018835915.1 Vigna umbellata | reverse complement strand
AATAATAATAATTACTGTAACATCCTATTTTAATAGTATATAACTACTAAAAGAGACATCATATACAAGGGACTGAGATAAAAAATAACTCCAAAAAAATATATACATAAAGCTATTATAGTTATAAATTATAAACTCAAACCACTAACATCTCAAGTTGATTCAACAGGAAGCCACCATCGAAAATCACATGTTATAACACCAATTCTGGGTAAATTTCCAACTTCACATAATCATATTTCTCAATCAATATTTTAGCACTATTTTTAACTAACAAAAACTTCAATTTCATTTAGTTTCGAACAAGAAACACATGAAAAATTTAACCAGTTGTCCTAACATATAATCCCTATAACAAACTACCAATTATAAACCAAATCAAACATGACAAACAACACCCGTCATAAAACTAAAAATAGATTTCAACAATGATTCCATCAATCAAAACCAGTAATATAAGCCACTCACAAACCATCAAACATGCACGCACATTTCTAATCACATTAAAACTTGAAAATAAATGGTATCTTAGCTTCTCTTACCTGAAAGATTATCAAACCGCTCTAGAAAACTTAAATCAACTCTAAATACACATGAAGTCCTAACAAATCCTATGAACAACATAAACACGTTCAATGTATACTATTAGAATCACTGATCAGTAAAAAGTCTTATAGAAGACTCAATCGTTACATGCATCCCCAATAGACTCGCATGTCAAGGAATACAACTAGACTAAAAAGAGGAGCAGAAAACTAACTGACTCTATATGATAAACTTATCGATCCAAATTGAAGAGTTTGCCGCCAAGATAAGTCTTAGTTATCCAATCAGATGAAAAACAAAGTCAAAGTACTCTAGAAAAGTGGTTTATATAGAGATAATATGTTTTAAAAAATAATGAAAATCGTTCATAACAAAACTATTTATATTAAAATTATTTAATATTAAAATAATCAAGTCTCATTATTTTTAAATCACTACCACTTCTAAAATATCATTTTTTAGGTTTTACAATTACAATATTTTATTATGGTAATTTTTCTTATTATCATAATTACAATATGTTTAAATTATCTTATTTATTATAATCATTCTTCAAAACTTTTATTCCTAATTAATTTATAAATATTAAATTAAATATATTTTTTAAATTTATATTCACATGAGTTTATAAAAAATTATCAAATTTTAATAAAGTAATTCATTATAAATAAATATACAAATCTAAAAAATTATAAAAAAAATGTTGCTAAGAATTCGTTTTAAAAAAACAAAATTCTAGAAGCAAACAACCTAAAAAAACATGATGAAAGTTTAGTATTTCACAAAAAGAAACTATACTTGAACAAAAGGGTCTAGTCTGGAAAAAATATTTCCTGACTATCTACTCACATTCATAGAGTTCAAAAGTGATCAATAAAAAAAATCTCACTTTGCTGCAGAACTTTTAATTGTTCAGTAGATACATAGATTAGTAGCAATAGAAACAAGCTAAGCTAGGAAACCTAAAAATTATTAATACAATTACTTTTATTTTCTCTAAAATAATTCAGTTATAAAATTAATATTAATTAAGAAGTTGTTTAGTTTGTTTAAATTCAGATTAATTTAGCTATTACAAGTTTCAGTTCAATTCAGTTATTTTGGTCAGCTTAAGTGAACCACGCAAAATGCACCCTCATTAAGGTTTTCTTATTCTGTCATTGTGAAACCAAAAAACTGGTCCTGTTCAAATAGCAAATTATCTATAAGTTAAGGTAAATTAATTTCTTTGATTTATTTATAACTTGGTATGTTAATATGATTCAACCAAAAATCCACACTAAACAAAAATAGCATGATTTCCTTGACTGTTCAAAATTAAATACTGTATAAATTAAAAACATGAAGAATACAATATAATTTATTGATTCCCCTTGATTGCTCTAAATATATCAATTATAAAATATTATATATTTTGACAAACTGGATTAGACTACGTTTGAATTATAGGAAATATTCCTGTAAGATTTATTCAGTAAGAAATCCCACTGGACTATTTTTTAAACTAATTCTTGTAGACACAAGTGGTTTTACTTAACCTTTCTAAAAGAAATTTGAAAATAGGAATTTGTCTTTACAGTTTTTATTCTTATGATGAGAAGGTGAAAGATTTATATTCATACAGAAGTTAATTTTTTTTTAACTATATTAGAATATAAAAATTATTTAAAAATAATAATAATAGTTATTCAAACATAAATTTTTATATACCCTATAATATAACGTTTCATTTATAATATTTTGGTAATGTAAAAAGTAGAAGTAGAATATTGATAACTAAAAAAAAAGACTCAGGAGTCTCAGTTATCCAAGCATAATTCGTCAAATTACTTCTAGTTTCTCCATCCAGTAGAACCATTTAATTAGCATCAAAATTAAAGACTTAAAATTTGCAAATTAATTATTTTAGAATATAAACATTAAATTACAAAACTTGAAGAAATTTCATTCTATATATTGTTATAAATTCCAAAAGTCAATTAAATCTCAAATTTAAAAACGGTTTCTATCTCACTGCAAAATCCATTTCAAAGACATAAAAGCAAGTGGCATTAGTTTTCAATTTGATGAGTTAACCTATGGAATACTGTCAAAAATTATTAGAAAGCAATGAATTAAAGTTTATCAAGTAATTTCCAAACACATGAATAATAGATAGAAATTGAAAATCTAAAAAATGGAATGCTGTGAAAAGTACAGAATATCAGAAAATGACAAAAAGCATGTATAACATAAACTGATTAAGAAGTTTAATCCAGCATAGTAATGAACAGTTACTAAGGTACAAAATTTAAGAGTTCTGCTACTACTTTCTAGTAACGAGAGAAGAGTTTAGGGTCATCAGTAACCGTACAAAGAACTCCTCAATTTTGTATCATAGAAATCCTAAATACAAAGTTCTACTCAAACTTAATAGAATAATATATAAGATTAAGATTGCAAGATTGATAAGAAAAAACCATGTAGATGCAGCAAAGTGGAGAACTATACAGAATGTTCAGTCCTCATCATTGGCACAAGGCAGCTCATTCAGATCGAAGTTCAGTTTCTTGACACCTGAAGATTGGCATGGCTGGTCGGCTAAGGTTGTTTCATTAAATAATGGGTCCTCCATCTTGTTCATGTTACTGGAGCTGCTAGAGTTGTTTTGTTCAGCTACAGCTTCCGAGGGGTTTGGCTCATCAATGCTCACAGTATTCTTCTCTTTGTGCACTGATCTGTGTCCTCCTAGGCCTTGGAAAGTTTTGAAGCTTTTTCCACATGCAGCACATTTATACCAATCTGCTTTCTCTTGACTTGCTGCTTTCTCAGATTCCGAGTCTTTTGTCCTTGAATTCAGTACCAATTTCTTACCGTTCTTCCCTTTCTTATCCATATTAATCTTCTTCACATCAGAAGGACCAACATGATCTTGCATAGTTGGGGTAACAGATTCACCATTCAAATCATCAAAACTCTTCATCTTCTTCTCATCATGGTTATGCTCAACCCCAGATTCAGATAAACCCTTGCACCTGTTCAGCCTATTACCCTCACCATCACATTCCCCAACCCCATTAGACGTGCTTCCCCAATTCAATTCACCTTTAAATAAAAACTTTATCTTCTTCACCTTATCTTTCTTACTGGGTGACGATTCAAAAGTCTTCCTTTTGCGCTGCTTGATTAGGGTTGGGGCACTCTTTGGCGGCACTTCATCCTTCTTGGGGAAAACCCTATTCCAGTCGTGACTAGAAAAATACTTAGAACAACTCATGTAGAAAAGAGTTTCAGCAGCCTGATACGCACCGATAGAGCTTCTGCCTCTTGTATCTTTACAAAGCCAGCTGGGTGAAGTACACATTAAAAGATCAATCTCATTTCTGCGATGTTCATAAGGTGAGATCAGTCGGTCGCCACCATCATCAACATCATGATCGTCCTTGTTCTTCTCCATTGAATCAGAATTGAAGGAAGAAGAAGGAGAATAGTAGTAAGAAGAAGAAGGAGAAGATGAGTTCTTTTGAGTAGGAGGGGACACACCCCTCCATGGTCTCTCAGGATGAGACCGCATGTGACCAAACAAAGCATTCTTGGTGGGAAATTCCTTCTTGCAAATACAACAAATGTGTTTGCCATCATCATCGTCAAAATCACAGATAACCCTAATGTTATTATCGCCAGAAGGTTTTGATGTGTGATTATCAGTGAAACGGGTCTTTACCTTCTTTTGTTGCTGCTGTTTCATAAAGTGGGATCTTCTGTGACCACCTAAAGCCTTGCCGCAGCCAAAAATCTTGAGGCAGATATCACACTGACTCAGTTTTGGGGAAGGGTTTTCCTCATCCGCCACTGATTCAACTTCAGCTTTGCAAGAACCCAAAACGGATCTCTTCATCTTCTCTTTCGTGCAAGAATCCAAAACCAAAACGTGATCAGAAACTGCTTGTTTACCATTATCTCTGCGATCCATCTTAGAAACACAGAAAACCAAAGAATGAGCTAGGGTTAAGAAGAAAGAACAATCTGAAACCAAAAATCAAAGAAGGAAAAATAAAAATGCCACAATCATGCACCAAAGAAACCTTTTTACCTTTAGAGTGATTCAAGAGAGATGAGAATTGAAGGGTGAGAAGGTAGAAAATTGTGGAACAAATCCGAAGAACAGAAACTTAGAGTGTTTGTTGGATTATTCCGAAGATTCACAGAGATAAAAGGAAGATAAAATAATCATCTTAACTGAGAAGAGGGGAGAAAGAACACAGGAGAGAGAAAGCCTGCAAAGATATAATCTCTCACAAAGAGATGCAGCAATTAAGTGAGTATTCAATATTTTCAAAAATAACAGATTTCATGCTGCCAATGACTCTTTAATTATCTTAATTAACCTTTTTTTTTTATCTCTGATATAGAAATCTTTTCTAGGTTCAAATATATCTTTCAAAGCTTCTGCTCTCAAATATATTATATTATTACGCTAATCTTATTCCTTCACCCTAATTACTCAGAAAATCTTTATTTCTTGTGAGAATATTGACATAATCTCTTTCCTATATATTAAAATATATAGCTTCTTCCCAAACTGTTTTCTCTATTTTAAACTTTTTTATATAATCCACTCTTTCCTCCAATGTTTATATTCTACGTGTCTTCTTTATTTTATTAAATCTCTTTCACACTTTAATATGAGAATTACCCTGCAATATGAAAGGCAGATATCAGTAAAACACGTTACATGGAAGGGGATGTTGTGGCATTCTCTACAGCCATAAGACCTACATTGTATTAAATTTGTTTAATTGAAGCAAAACAATAATAAGCGTTTGAAGCAGAGTTTCTACACAAATGTTCTTTAATGAGTTCTTGACTCTTCCAGAAAACTTTACACAAGTGAAACCAAAAGTTTATTATTTAATTAAAATCATAGCAATGCATGACATAAAATCTCTCCATTTTCTTCTAGCAACTTCACTGCTTTCCATTGAGCATCATGTTTGAAAGCATAAAAAATAGCTGTTGTACAACACCAGGCTATAACTAGTTACTGAGGTTAATGATATTGCCCCTTAAGACAATGCTCAAAACTGAGTCATAAAATAAAGAGAACATATGTCTTAATACAACACCGGTGGTAATTGTGACAAATACCTTTATTAAAAGCTGAGTTACATCCTTAATTGAAGACACGGGCTCCTCTGTAAAGATTTTCAACATAGACCACAGATTTTGAACATCTTCTCGAATCTGGACAAAAAACAAAATATCAGTTCCAGCACAAAATTGCTAAACACGAGAAAAGCAATTAACACAAATGGTGTTTTAGAATTTACCTGTAGGTTTTTCAGACTTGGATCCAATAGATCCATGATTTGCTCCATTAGTATATCTGCAAAAAAAAACCTTTTGTGTCAATGGACTTACTGAGAAGTTAAACAGGCTCCAACAGGGAAGAAGCAATTTAAGTTAATCACTCAAGAAAAGAACAGTTTGCACTATATGTTGAGTTGCTTGTCAGAATGCTAGCTTGCTCTGGTGCAAGAAATGCAACAGTTATAAACGCACGAAATGGTGCAAACACTTCATATTTTACAAGAAACCAAAATGGAATGTTTACTTCATTGTATTGCGTGCAAATAGTTGCTGAACAACAGGGGTGCAATCCTTTGCTGATCGTTTTTCTGTCCAACAACTTAGCGGACCCCCACAATCGTATAAGTCTTTTTCTTCCACTCCCCGTCTATCAAGATCAAAAACACAACTCATCAAACCAACAAGCACAGTAGCGGCAGCAACCGACAAAACTAAAAGTTAAATTAAAAGTCAACGGGAAGAAGAAAACCTGTCTCATAACAAAAACCGAACAATTGAAACCACCAACATGCTCCACCAGTTGTCGCACCACATGTTCAAGAATATCCAGCTGAAAAACCAGATCCCACCCACAGCGCTCAAACCACCGAAATCAATAATTCTAAGAAGATAACCACGGTTTAAATTAAGTTGACCAAGTCCTTGTGGCGAAAAATCGCGTTAGGGACATCTCTTTCAAACAGATGATAAGAACGTTACTGGCATGACTAAAAATGAAACCCTGCCTGATAGCCCCCCGCAGTGTGCAGCAACGAATCCGAAGTGAAGTTGTGGCCATTGATGGACAATGAATCATTGGAACCTTCTGAACGGTGGGATCTCCTTCGTCCTTGTCGGGAAAAAACAGAGAGGCCTATCCTCACAATAACCTGCAAAAATGGCAAGAAGCGAGAAAGGGAAGTCAATTAGGATAGAAGACATTAGAAACTATAGAAGTCGAAAGAGTAATAGGCGTAAACAACCTTGACGCCGGAAATCGGAGGATGGGAGTGGAATTGCGGTAGGGAATACGGCAAGGCCGTGGCGAGCTTTCGTTGAAGGGTGTTGGAAGACGGGGGGTCTCTGGAGCAAGGGACCTTGACGTAGCGGGGGGGGACGGCGAGAGTTGGGATCGGAGGGAGGGTCATTCTCTTTGGAGTGTTTGTGCTTGCGAGAGGGGCGGGTTTTGGCGGAGCTAGGAGAGGCGGCTGTGGTGGCCGCAGAAGCGAGTTCTGCGTCCCTGAGAGGGTTTCTTGGGAGCATGAAGTGCTTCATTTTGGGGCAGAGAGGAGAAGAACACAGAAAGCGAACGAAATGGGGAAAGGTAAGAAGAAAGATGATGGGGTTTGGAAAGAGCCGTTGGAGGGATAGGGATTTGAATTATTAGAGAGAAGAGTTGAGTTGACAGAGAAAGGAAGAAAGAATAAAGATAATAGAGAGCGAAATTAACTTTTTGAATTTGTGTTGGATCTGGAGCGTCTCACTGGATCCGGATACCCGGAAAACACAAGGATCCGATGGAACTCGGGTCTGGACCCTTTCTTTTTCCTTACCGACATTGAAAACCAAACTGCCTGTTTATCATTATGTGTATCATTAAATTATTACTAGCTTAGACTATAGTGCTTAACAAGTCTTAAATTCAACCATATTAAATAAACTTCACTAAACAACGTGATACTCATCACGCTTTACATATTAATGGAAGTGGATTTTTATAAAATTCAATTATGTCAATAACAATATTGGTCACTACTTCTAAGTGAAGTTTTCAAGAAAACTTCAGTACCTACACTTAAATAACTCGCAAAAATAACTGAAAACAAAATCTACACAAAATATGGAATTTAATAATTTAATATGATTAATCAGAATTAATGTTTCTTCTCATAATTTGGGTGATCATAATAAAAATTATATTATTTGTCGTCTCGTCAATATTTCTCTTCCAGGATCTTCTTCGTGAAAGTATTAGGTATGTTAATCATACATTAAAAATAATTATGAAATTTAGTACTAATGATTTATAATCTTATTTTGGAATTACTTGTGACAAATAATTTCAGTAATTTCTTAGATCTTTAGAAATGTGTGAAATTTAAATCACGTAAAACCATGATTAAATAGGAATCATATTATCCATTAAAAATGTTAGAGAATGATGAGTTTTTATAATGATATGAACGTTTTGTCTTATAAAAACTTAAATGTACCATTTTATATGGTCAACATCATTTAGAAGTGTCAATAGACTCCTCTTAATAAATATTGAAATCATAGGTCAAAATAATTAAAAAATATATATTACACAAGTATTACAAATATTAAAATTAAAAATAAATAGTAAGCCTAAAAATAATATTTCTGATTAAACATAATTCTCAAGTGGTGTAATCAATCCCATGTTTCGAGAACCACTATACAAAAAGATGCTTAATTACGTATAATATTATAATAGTAAAATCCACGTATATACTAAATAAATTTTAACAGACATAATTTTTTTACTTTAAAAAAGTAAACTAGTTATTATTTGTGTACCTTAATTTATTATAAGTTTATTAAAAAAACACACGCATTCCCTGTATAACTAAATGTAATTTTTTTTCTTTTACTTATTGACTAAAGTTATACTTGTCAGTAAAAAATATCATATTTTAAATTATAAAGAAGCATTGTTAAATATAGTTATAGTTTAAAATGGTAACTTTATATATTTTTTAAATTATGAATTTATAATATTAGTAACTAAAGTTAACTAATTTAGTTAACTTTTTTTTTATCATAATAAAAACTATGTGCTTGTATATATAACGGAGATTGATATCTAACTATTTGTATTATTAACAATTAATGATGTTGAAATTTGCTATAGAGATCAAATAAAAAAGTAAATGAAGATTACTTTGAATATATTATATTAAAAAACTTTGTGATTTAATATATATATATAATTATATATATATATATATGTGTGTGTGTGTGTGTGACCAACATGAAAATAAGTCAAAATTAAATAGAAATCAAAACGAAAACACCAATACCATTAAGCTAAGGACACTATGTTCAACTTGAAATAGAGGGATGTGTTGTAATAAATTTTACAACAATATTTTCATGTTAAATATGTGAACGAAAAAATAAACTCGTACAACTGTTTAATTATTTGAGTACATTAATTGCATAAAATCATTAATTTTATCTTCAATTACATAATGTTTAATGTTAAAAGATGTCACATTGAAGAAATTTTTAGAACAAAAACAATGGATCAACATGAATAGTTGTCTCATTACATTTTACTTTTCATTTAAAATATATTTAAACTGCAACATCCGCATATACTCACAAATATTTAAAAAATTATATTTTATAAACTTTTAAAATAAAATTACCAAAAAATATAAAATAAAATTTAATTCTAATTAAATTTAACTTGATCGAATACAAATTAATTTTAATTTTAATTAATTTTAACATAATAAAATATAAATTAAATTTTATTTATTTTTTTTACGAATAGTGAATATTCACGAATATTAATAATATCATACCGTTTATAAGCAAATATTGAATTATCATTTAACTGTAGATATCAAGTATCTATAGATATTTATGGATAATTTAGTAAAAATGTTATGATAAACTCAATAAACCTTACTATAACAATCTGTCATACTTCAAACATAGCCCTTCGTAACCAACACCTCTTTTATAAAAAAATATACACTTATAAGCAAATTTCAATAATCTATTAAACCTTACTATAAATAACAAACAACACGACAAACCATAAACCTTATCATAAATAACAATCAACATAATAAATCCAAGAAACCTTACTATGACAAATCTCATAAAATTCATATAAATTTAAGTCTAACAATCTTAAAACTCTTATATTCTATCTCCATGAAGAAAACTTTATGGTTACGTACTAAGCGTACGTAACACACACACACACACATATATTATCTATTATAATTAATTAATTTATGAACTGAATACTATGCTATCATCGACGTATAAATTCTGGAAAAGATAAATGACAGAGATAATTAATTAAAAATTACCGGTTACTATTCAGCTGCGTTATTTTAACTATGTTAAATTATATGATTCCCGTACCTATAAAATTGTTATATTCAAAATGTATTTATATGAACTAACAAAGAAATTGAGTTCTAACGGGAATTATCCGTACAATAAATTCGCTGTCTGGTATTACATACGGCTTTTTGATGAACTTTTTCCATTAGTAGTGCATATATCAATAGTGAATGACAGAAAATTATATGAACTAAAGCAAGTTAAATTAAGTATTCATAAGTAATTGAGTTCTAACTATGAGAAGTAATTAAGTATTCATAAAAGTCCAATTAGAGAGAGCAGTGATATCAGAAGAAAAAAACGTCTACATCACAATTGAAGTTAAATGGGTTATTTGATTTTCTCCCTCTGTTTTCAGTTTTAACTTATATTGTTAGATAATGCAGAGACATGCGTTCGCAATTACAAGAAAGAAGTTATTGATCATATTTTAATTTTGTATGTTATCTTTTAAGACAAACAAATCAAAAGAGTAGAATTTAAGATTGTGGGCATGAGTGTTTGCCACCCTTTCGTAATTTGGAGTTGGCAAAGCAAATTCCAACGAATAAAATAAAATATTTGTTTTGATGGATAGCAATAAATATGTCACTTGTCTTTTTCTGGTCAGATTTGACAAATACTGCATAAATTAATGTGCTAAACTTTTAGGTCTTTTTCACCAAACTAGACATATTTGCCTAGAATATTATATAAATGGGTAAATTTTGATTAAATATAAAGTTGTGAGAGGTCAAAACGACTTCAAATGAAAATGTCGTGTCCCCCTGCACGATTTCAAACTGTGCATTTGACCAATGGTGAAGTTGTGCACCCAAAAACGACTTCTGGATCCTGTAATCGATTACAATATATTGATAATCGATTACACAGTGTTGAAATCTTGATCCCCTGCACGATTTTAGTGTAGTAGACAAAAATGCTAATGGTAATCGATTACGTTCTGTAATCGATTACCAGTGTTTTAAGTGTGCAAGAACCACCCTGATAAGCGATTACAAGCTTCTTGTAATCGATCACCAGTGTGTTTTGGTTGGTTTTTTAAAATTATTTTGCAGTTTACATATTTTATGTATTGTTTGTGTTATACGAAAAAAGAAATTGTGGTTATTATTTAATGTAATTGATCCAGTGTACAGTTTTAACAACATTTTCAAGACATATGAAGTACAATTTCACCAAATTCAAATCAAGATTATTGGTCTGCGTATATAGGTCCAAACTTCATACCAAATCCTATAATGCGATGCAAGCAATCCAGAAGACCATCTACAAATAGGATTCATAATGAAATTGATCAATCCAATCCAGATAAGCCAAAAAAAAATGCTCTTACTGCCGCAACGAAGGTCACAGGAAAAATTGTCCATTTCATCATTAGTTATTTCTTAATCTTACCCAATTGTAATCAAATCGACTATTAATATATTACTATTAATATTTCTTATTAATATTTTTTTTCTCTTTTCTTCAAATTTGTCTCCCTTCATTAAATAATAACCACAATTTCTTTTTTCGTATAAGGACACTCGTAATCGATTACAAGAAGCTTGTAATCGTTTACCAAGGTGGTTCTTCCACACTTAAAACACTAAAACACTAGTAATCAATTACAGAAGTGTTATAATCAATTATCAGTAGCATTTTTGTCTACCACACTGAAAACACTGAAATTGTGCAGGAGTCACAATTTCAACACTGTGTAATCGATTATATTGTAATCGAAGTCGTTCTTGGGTGCACGACTTCACCTATTCTCATAATATATCATTTCTTTTTGCCTATTTTATTTTGATAAAAAAGCCAAACTTTAAGTTTATTTTTAATATAATTTTTTTATAATACTTAATAAATAAAAATAATATACTTTTAAAAATAAATTTATTTTTGAATGATTATCAATAATCAGGTTTAAACTTTTGTGTTTCTTATTTTGATACAGCTTAAAAGTATAAACACATGAAGTTAAAAAAGTATTTAATAACTTAGACTTTTGTGTAGACCTGAGATTATTTCAAAAAGCTATATCCGATTATTTATGGATTTCAAAAATTAAACATGTAATTATATAAAGAAAATGTAATCAACTATAGTGGAAAAAAAAAACAACTGCACTTGTTGTTTATAAGGTTCAGGAGGACCAGACACAAACCTCTTGCTGTTTCAAAAAATGGCAAACATACCATGATGTCACAAATAAACACTCAAACCTGGTTCCAGTTACATTCACTACAGAACATATATTCAGAGCACTTCTTAGGACACAAACTTACAATAATTTATATTAATACTCATATTTTCTCTGGTACACATGATTAATATTCATGTATATATATATATATAGATTTCAAATTTTAGTCGAAAATTCCCGTTCTCCCCACACACACCATACAAAAAGTACATGTAGGAAAAAATTATTACCATGCATATCTAGTCAAGAAATTAACCTCCATGGTTATTATTCTACAAGGATTCTCTCTCTTTCTCTCTCTCTCTCTTATATTCTTCACTGGTTAGTGTTGGTGGTGGATGCAGGTGCAAAGTGGAGGAGCTTCTTGGAAGAAAGCCATGGCTTTACCACCACCACTGAGGAGAACATTTTGTGAATCCCTCTATGAGTAGCAGAGATCTTCAAATAGTACTTCAACCCTGACACCACTTGTTGCTGCGCCTCCACCACTTCTGTAAAGGTCAACTTCTCTCTCTCGTTATCGCTGTCGTTCACCGACGACAGCTTCAAACCGTGGTTGTACTCCTCCACCGAGAACCTCCCGAGCTCTTGCACTTCCCTGTTTGTCCTCACGTCAGGGATCTCCGTCTTCCCCCCAACCAATCGAGCACACGATGCAGAAGAAAGAACCGAGAGCAAGGTGACCAGGATCGTGAGAGTCACAGCCATCATCGAAGTAATTAACCTTAATAGTTTTTCTCTAACGTTTGTTCAACTTGGTCGTAGAATAGTAAGCACGAGTGGGATGAAAGCGTGTAGAATATGAGATATGTATATATAGTGAGGTTTTGCATGTGTTTGGTTTGGACACGTAAGAGGAAAATGATGTGCTGCCGCGTATTTTATGCAGGATGAGGTTTTATGGAGTTGTTGATTGTGAGAGAATAATTGAGTTATCTATATCCCATTGGGTTCTGGTGCAAGGCATGGGACATGACAGACAAAATATACATGGTGGTGGTGCATGGCGTGGTCCTGCTCCATGCATCAGCGTAACATTGTGAATTTGGTGGTTTTGTGAGAGACTGACAGATAAGCCACCATGTTCTTGAGAGACTGCCACGTTTGGAGGATGCATGCAACCACTGCTATCTAGCTATGGTGTCATACGTGACTCTGATGATGCCTTTAAAGACTTAAATTCAACTAAAAACAAATAATACGAAAAAATGAATCAGAAGCCTATAAAGACTAATTAAACCTTACTAAACATCCATAGAGTTTACTTCTTGCACCTTTATAATTTATTGGCGTATCCGCTTGAATTTTTAAAATGATTATTTTATCTTTTATAAAACTAACTTTCGAATTATCTCTGTTGTAGGAAATTTTCAGAATAAGTTTTTAAATTTCAGAGTAAGATTTTTTAATCATGAGATTTTTAAATCAAAATTTCTGAAATGTATAAAACACATTCGGAAATAAGTTTTTGGAACACATTATGTCTTTTAAAATAAGTTTTCTAAATTATCTTTATATGAAATGTATTTCGGAAAGGGTTTTCTGAATCAAATGAAATACATTTTAAAAAAAGCTTTCCAACATATATGAAATATTTTACGGAAAGAACATCTCCAATTGAGTTTTTTTTTTTCACATTTTCTGTTTTCTTTTTCTATAACAGTCTTCCTTTCTTGTTATTATGGGTTCAGTTAATAATATTGGAGGTACAAAAAGTAACAATAAACATCCATTTAGGAAGAAATCGATAAACCCATTCAATAGAAAAAAAATGAGCCTATGTAACTTGGGGGTGTTACTCCCTCCACCCCCACACGTCTCTTCCTCCACCTCCCCAATTTTCTAAAATGCCAATTATATCCTTCTAAAATAACAATTATATCCTCAAAAGTTAAAATTTTTTATTTTTATTATTTTAATATTTTAATTTATTTAAAACTTCTGATTTACTTCCCTCTGCACCTCTTCCTCTCTTCCATTTTCGTTTACCTTTCTCTCTTCCGTTAAGCTTCTTCTCCACCTATAACAAATTCATATTTTAACAAATTCATATTTTAACAAAATTATTACGTTTAAAAACTAACCATATATAACATTTAAAATTATAAATTTAAATATAAATTACTGTAAATAAAATAAACAAATAAAATAAAAACGAAACGTAAAAGGAACACTGCCT
>NW_025904784.1:16367-42685 GCF_018835915.1 Vigna umbellata | reverse complement strand
ATATATATATATATATATATATATGCGTCTCAACTAAAGAAAGTTGTAATTAATCCAAAAACAATCCAATACCAAAACTATCAAAATATAAACTTAAACTAAACCTAAGTAATGTTCAACAGCAAATATAAGTGTTCCTAACTCCATTTTTGCAGAAGATAAGTTGTCAACTCCTACCTTATTTGCCTAATTGTGTTCTCTGGTATAGGAGATGTACTCTTGAAGTGCTGCAAAATGAAGAAAGATCAATATGGTTTCATATATGTTCAAAGATGAATTTGATTTGTAATGTATTTAAGGTATGCATCTGTAATGGCAGCTCGAATGATGGTCTTAATCCAAGACATGACATAGAAGTCACATTCCCATGAATCTATCTGCTTGTTACACTAAAATGACAAACTAAATAGTCAAGAATTTAGATCATTCAATAACATAGAAAATGAATTATAACTATAAATGACTTAAAGCCTTTGGATACAAAACTTGAACTACTTGACCTCGGGATTTACCCATAACTCTATTTAGATTGAACACACAAAGTAAAATTAATATAACTATATTTATGATAAAAATTTAAGGTCAACATGAAATTCAAAGTCATTTTTGGAGAAACACTTACCCTTGAAGCATGCTTCTCAAGTCATTTTTCATCTTCCCGTGCAGCGAACAAAACCATATAATTTTACCTTATTTGGGAATGATGACCATCAACTGCAGTGAGACCTATCATGAATCATAAATAGTTAGTAAGCTAATTAAGTAAACTTTAATGAACTTTTACATAAAACAAAACATACCCATCAATGTATGGCACAAGGTATATGTCTTTATTTGACTTAGCCATCCATGATTGCAAATAATATTGTTTGCTTTCAAGTGTGTTACCAGAAGCTTGAATGGTCTTAGGTTCAACAAATCCGTACATGGAAGACCGACCTTGGTCTACAAGGATTGTGTCCCTATACCTAAAACAACAAATTTAAGTTGTTAGAAACTAGGCATCTAAATAAAACTAATATGAAAGACAAAATAAACTATCTTACATGCACCATAGTTGAAGGATGGAAATATTCAACATCCTGTCTCCCCCAATGATCTCCAATGCATAATTTAATGTGATATATAATGGCACATGGGGGGAGACCAAATACTCTCAAATCCTAGTATATTTCTAATGGTCCTCTCTTCAACTTGGGTAATCTTTTCATTAGCTTTGATAGAGGATCATCCTCCGCTTCAGCCATCTCATCATCTTCATCTATGATTGGCTCATGCATCGACTGCTTCTGAGGACGATTGAACTAAAGATAATAATTTCAAAGTTATCAATAAATATATTTAAATTTAACATACAAATATTAATAATAAAAATATTATAACTGTGGAGTAGCAATGTGTGACATGATGAATGCTCTAGGCCAGGCTATAAATGATCCTATGGCCTCTCCCACAAAATTAATTTCTATAGTGGGTACAGGCATATGAGCCTGGGGATCCCGAACCTCGTCAATCGTCACTCGCACATGCTGGGGTAATATTGGAACACCATGAATAGTCTGCCCTCCTTCAAGTACTCATCTGACAGCCACAATGCGTAAGGGATTCCCATCAACCAACAACTCATACTGACCACTATACTCAATAGGTTCTACAACAGAGCATGATCCTCTAGTGTTGACACGAGGTGCTGTGGGAGCTTCAGTGGGCAACCCCATGGTGTCCTACGTCATGGAATGCAGCTTCTGTTCAAGCACTCTTTGTATTTCATTTTGTTGTTGTAGTTGCTCCATGAATCGTTGCTCCATTGATCTCATGCTTTGGTTGAGTCTTTCCTGCCTCTGAAGATCCATCTGCCTCAGTACGTCCTGACTCGTTGTTTGAGTGTTTTTTTGTGTAGGGCCAAAGTAGTCACGAAGATCAATCACCCCAGGAACTCCACGTACACGTCTTGGGTGCCCGGGCTTTCCAATGGATGTTGTTAGAATGTCGTCCCTACCTTGGCTAGCAAATGTTCCCTGGGTCTGCTGCTCAACCAACTCATCCTGCGCATAAAAAAAACTTCATTACTTAAAAGACATGCTATGATAAATACACAATGAAACAATCTTTAGAATTTGAACTTACAATTCTTTGTGAGATCAAGGCAGATGAGGAAGATGTCATGTTCCCATTAGATTTAGTCCAAGCAGCCTTCCACAGCTCGTACCTAGTAGGTGCAGGTGCTAGGTCGGGGACTCAAGCCCAAGGCCTCCGCTCGACTCTTTCTAATTTTCTTCTCAAGTTTTGCATAACCACCTCGCGATAACAAGTGTGGTGCATCATTTAGCCTTTGCCTTTCTTGAGCAACTAACCTTTTACCCTGTGAAGCCATGTATATTCGTAAGTGTAAAATCATAATAAACTTCATGAAAGACTTTGTAGATGTTAAGAAACATACCTTGCATTCCTTAGACTCTCTAGATGCACGAAGCTGCATCCACTCCTCCTCTGGGAAGGTATAATGCTGACATGGTGATGAGTCAATATTTTCTTCACTTCACTTAGCTTATTGTGCTAAATTTAATCAGGGAATTGTGCTTAAATGTCCGGTATTTTTCCGTTTTTGCTAATTATGCTTAATTTCACAAAATATTCTTATTTTAATTAATTTGAATTATTTGAGCTAATTATTTGCATTATTAATTGTAGGAAATTGTTGGATAATATTTGGGACATTTGGAGGTGAAAAGAAAATGCCACATCAAATATATTTTAAAATAAAATGAAAGAGAGCTGTGGGTTTCAATTTTTGATGCACATGGGAGTGGTGTATGCATTGGAGAAAGGGTGTGACACGCAGCAAGTTTGGAATCCAGCAACAACACAGGTGTGTGCTTGGAGAGAATGGGAGGTGCACATGGAAGAAAGATCCACCAAGGACGACTTGGGCTGGAAAGAAGCAGCACACGCTACTGTGTCACGGGAGTCTCCACGCGTCATTCATCTTTCATTTTGGGAAGCTCCAGCCACTACTCTCTGGACACTCGGATACAACACATAGAAAANCTTGAGAATGTACTTTGATTGGTAGTTATAATTTCAACTATAATCAATTGAGAATTTACTTTGATTGATTAGTTTTTAATTTGGTTAGGTGATTTAAGAATAGACATGATTAAACACAATAGGATTTGATTGAGAATGTACTTTGGTTGAATTCATTGTGAATAATCTAGAAAAGTTTTGCATTTGATTGAGAATTTAATTTGGTTAAATGCATGATCGCCCTCAAATTAATTAAGAATGTACTTTAATTAATTTGAAACTTAAATAATAATCAAATGAACAATTATCTGTGAATAACCGATGATGAATCTATATTGGAAAAGAAGTGGAATTAGCCTATTTCATTATAATCATTTTTAAGTTTCTTATTTATTCTTTAAACCTTCTCCAAACATCATTTTTATTCTTGAACATTGCATTGTATTCATAGGATTCAAATATTAAAAGGCAATTCCGTATTCGTTGGGAGACGACTCAGGGTTACTTTCACCCTATCTACTTTCTTGAATACTACTTGCCAATACTGAAGTTGCCTTGAAAAGTAGTATTAATTTGATAGCTTCAACGACAGCCTATCAAATTTGGCGCCGTTGCCAAGGAGTACGGTTAATATTTTGAATATTTTGATTCTTATTTTTATTTTTTATTTTTATTTTTATTTTTTTTATCTTTATTTTTTTTAACGCACATACATTTAATTTAAGTTGAGTTATTTTGTAGTCTTTAGTCATTGTTGTTTTAGAAAAAAATCTTTGTTCTTGTTTTAATTAAGAATTTCTCTTGAGAAATACTTGAGGCTAGTTTGAATACACTTTGGCTAGGAAAGACTTGGTACTTAAGTTGTCTATTGTGACGCACCTCTCTTTCCTAGGAGTGGACGCAACAAGTCTCTCTTATCTCTTATTTGAAATCTTTCTCTACAGCAAGAACAAAAGAAAAAGAGAAGTAACAAAGAAACAACTTCAAGCAGATTGCGTAGTGCATGACCACAGCTAACCCGGGAGAAGTTTATCAAATTAACCCGGAAGTCGAAAGGAATTTGCGTAAGCTACGGAGAAGATTGAAATTTGGGTGTTCTACTGAGGGAACACTTCCTACATCTGAAGACATACCACCTTCATTATCTCCAATCAAAAACATAACATACAATCATTTACCTGATCCTAACCCAAAAAATATGGCACAAAGAACCATCAGACAGTTAGCCACCTCAAACAATACAACTATCCGAAGTAACATTGAATACCCTAATGAGGAGTGAGAGTTGAGACCTGACTTGTTAAATGCCTTACTAAAGTTCAATTGATTGTCAAGGGAAAATCCACACAAGCACTTGAGACAATTTCACATGTTGTGTGAAAATTTTAGATCTCCTAGGATCACAATAGAGAGCCTTAAAATGAGAGCTTTTCCATTTACTCTTCAAGGAGCAGCTCAAGATTGGTGGTATTATCTCTCTGCACGTATTACAAATTGGGAAACTATTGAAAGACTCTTTCTTGAGAAGTATTTTCCTGCATCTAGATTATCAGCTATCCGTNAACGTGAAGGAGGAAACACTCTGATGGAGGACTACGGTTGAGGCAAAGTGGTGTGCATGTTTCAATTTTAATTTTCTTGTTTGCTTTACTAAATTATTGCACAATTTAAATTCAATGCAAAGTTGGTTTCGTTTTCTATTGTTAAAATTTCCAGATCAGTTTACCGTTTTTGTTTAGCTGTTGTAATTGATTCTACTGCAATTTAATCCCTGATGTTGTTTGTCTGCGATTTAATTTTTAACTGTTTGTTTTTACTGATGCTTTTAATTATGCGTTAATGTTTTACGTTTTCTGCACATTTAATGTTTCGCGTATATTTGATTTTGATGTCTTTTACCGTTCGGTTTTTACTGTTTTGAAATTTACTTCACCGTTTTTAATTCGGTTGTGTTTAATTTTAATTTTAACTTTAAGTTTTTTTTTTCGCAACAAAACAAAATGACAAAACCCCCCTCTTCGTGTTGATCTGAGACTGAACCCAAATTGGTCCTTGAGAGACGACCTAGGAGTCACTTCCTAGTACTATACTGCATTCTTTTATGTACAACTTTTGTTGGGAGGTGCGACCCTCTCATCACATGGATTCTCATGTTGTCTGTCTCCAAAGACATATAGACATAAGAGGTTCTTCTCGACCTCTGGGACGTCACCCCAAGATGCATGAGCAATAGAAACATGACTTTTTTTTCTAACTTACCCAGATAACTCCTAAACCTATCAGCATTTGGCCCTAATGGCACACCTGATTTGGGGTCAACGTCAACATGTCTCATCTGCCCATCAACTCGTCCGGATGTCACATCTGGCAATTGTGTGACGCCTCGACCATGTCTGGTCTGTCCTGATCCAGAGTCTGAGGTCGAATATGATAAATAAAACTACATATAAAGTCATTACAAGAAATATCACAAAACCTATTCATATATTGTTTTCTCCCAAAGCCCTTCATTGTGATCACTACGAATTGTGTGGATGTCATCGGCAACGTCATCAACTGAGTGTTCAATGGGTCTTGATGCAATAGATGTTGTCTAAGGAATATCAAGAGAATCTTCATTATCATATCCGTGCATGTTTTTTCCTTCCAAAACCACTGATCATTTTTTGTCTTGCTTGACTAGCTATAATAAATGGTTCATCAGTGTAATTCATCTGGTTAAAGTCTACCATTGTGAAACCAAAGTCATTTGTCATAACACCAGAATTTATATCAACCCATTTACACTTGAAAACTAGGACTCTAAAAATAACATAATCAACTTCCCATATTTCTTGTATTATTCCAAAATAACTCATGGATGATGTAATTGGATTTTTATCTTTAGAACTAGCAAAGTGCACAAACTCAACTTGTAGTGTAACCCCACTATTTTGAACTCTACTTTTGTCATCTTCTACTTTTGTCTGAAAACAAATATTGTTTATATAGTACCCACCATATGTAATGACATCTGTGTTTGGCCCACGAGATAACCTCAACACACTTTCAGAAACACGTGGAGTCGCATAAATCTTTTTCTTAAACCATTGTAAGAAGGTTTTGACATGTGCATTAAGATGCCATTTTTCACTCATGACACTATCACAAACCTTTTTTTCAACGTGCATCAGATCAATACAATGTCTAACATCAAGTTTACACTAGTGTGAAAGATTAAAAAATATTGAATGTTTCTTCCAAATGTTTCTTGCAATGGTACTTTTATGATGTTTTCCGAACACAATGTCAATGTTTTCGACTTCGTTGTACACCTCTTCACCATTCCGGGGTCTGGACACAACCTCATCCTCAGCACTTCCATTAAATGTTTTTTTCAATCTATGATAAGGGTGATTACGAGCAAGGAATTTTCGATGTCTTGTATATACCGTCTTCTGACCATGAATCAATTGAAGGTAACTAGTGTTTTCTTCACAAATGGGACATGCAAAATGACCTTTGACACTATAACCGCTCAAGTTTCCATAGTCTGAGAAATCATTTATAGTGCAAAACAACATTGCACGCAAAGGGAAATTTTCTTCAACATGTGAATCGAACACTGATGAGTGCATATTTATGCCCATATTTATGTTTTAAAATTCAAATTGTTGATGGGATATTTGTACTTAAATGGTTGATTTAAAGTGGATCTGTGACAATTGGAATTATTGGGTTTGGGAATTAAAGACACGTAAAAAGTGAGTTTTAGCGCATAAAATATTCCTGGACGTTTTAGTGTTTATTTGTGTAGTTAGAATTAAAGCTTTATTGGTCCAAATTGCAAATTAAGGCCCAAAATCAAATTTTATTTGATAAATAATGTACAGATGGGCCAAACAGGCAGTCTTTACCCTTGCACCTCCTATAATCCCTACATACACTCGTATTTCTGAAAGAGGCCAACAACCAAGCCCATACACTAAGCCTTTTCTCCTACAACCCCTAAATTTTCCTATTCCTACCCCTCCTAAATCAAACTCTGCCAGATTCTGCCACATGACAATCCACCACTAATACATCCAACCACCCATATAATGCCACGTCAGTGATCCTACTACACACCAAATAGACCAGTCAGCTTCTTCCACGTCACTATCTTCTTCAACCTTCAGAAACAAAAACCCTAATCTAACCTAACCCTAGCCGTCGCCACTATCGTGCCGCCAGTCGTCGCGAGGTTGCCACACTTACCACCGGCTATCACAGCGCCGCTGCCATCATCACTCTGCCACCACCTTGCCGAAACTTTGCCGTCACCGTCATCCATCGCCGCACTTCTCCACCACTAACCTTCACCTCCACTGCAGCGCGAGTTCCATCGTGACAATCTCCTCCTCTGAAATCGTTGCCACGACCAACATCCATTGAGGCACAACAGCGATTCTCATCACCTTATTGTCGCACCACTCCAAGACACGCCACCGCCGTGAACCTTTTCGCTCCGCAACCAGACCACCACCACAAATCCCAAAGCCGCGCCGCCGTCACCGAACTCCAAAAGGCCACCACCTGCACTCAGAAAAACCACACAGTAAAACCCAATCTCTCGCAAAACTCTCGTTTTCCACCATCTTCCTCGAACCAATGTCGCGCCTTCATCACCGCCGCCAGTATCCACACAACCAGCGCCATCGCGAGATCAATTCTACCCCCAGTCTTCATCAATCACGAATCAAAAATGGGGGCTAAAGTACATACAGAGGAAATTTTAGGGTATTTGTGCAATTTTGGAAATTTAGAAAAGCTAAAAGTTAAATTCAGTTATTGAATTAATTTCATTTAGGAATATCAACATAAAATATCTTCCAAATAATGTTATAATTATCTAAATCTTTTAGTTATTTGAAAGATATAAGATAAAAGATTCTGTCAACTGAATATTTAGAGTCGAAGCCCAACCAAGCCCTATATAAAGAGACCTAGGGGAGGCAGAAAAGGGACTTGACTTCACTTCATTCATTCATTCACCGCTTCTCTCTCTCTTATTTCATCTAGTATTCAACTCCATTCATGGAGAGCTAAGCATCTAGGGTTATTCTGTTGTAATTCCATTATGGATTATGAGGTTAGATTGAGTTAATGCAATTGTTTATTTTTATTATTGATTTAAGTTGTTCTCTCTCTATGTCTTTCATCTCTCTATCAAATTAAAAGCAAACATTTTTGCATCATAATGTGTTTGAATCTACATGCATATTGATTATATGAGTTCTAGGCTTTCTAGAATTAATTGAGAATCTACTTTGATTTAATTTAGGAACTTTCATATGATTAAATGGTTTTTACTATTACTTGAGAATGTACTTTGATTGGTAGTTATAATTTCAACTATAATCAATTGAGAATTTACTTTGATTGATTAGTTTTTAATTTGGTTAGGTGATTTAAGAATAGACATGATTAAACACAATAGGATTTGATTGAGAATGTACTTTGGTTGAATTCATTGTGAATAATCTAGAAAAGTTTTGCATTTGATTGAGAATTTAGTTTGGTTAAGTGCATGATCGCCCTCAAATTAATTAAGAATGTACTTTAATTAATTTGAAACTTAAATAATAATCAACTGAACAATTATCTGTGAATAACCGATGATGAATCTATTTTGGAAAAGTAGTGGAATTAGCCTATTTCATTATAATCGTTTTTAAGTTTCTTATTTGTTCTTTAAACCTTCTCCAAACATCATTTTTATTCTTGAACATTGCATTGTATTCATAGGATTCAAATATTAAAAGGCAATTCCGTATTCGTTGGGAGACGACTCAGGGTTACTTTCACCCTATCTACTTTCTTGAATACTACTTGCCAATACTGAAGTTGCCTTGAAAAGTAGTATTAATTTGATAGCTTCAACGACAGCCTATCAAATTTGGCGCCGTTGCCAAGGAGTACGGTTAATATTTTGAATATTTTGATTCTTATTTTTATTTTTTATTTTTATTTTTATTTTTTTTATCTTTATTTTTTTTAACGCACATACATTTAATTTAAGTTGAGTTATTTTGTAGTCTTTAGTCATTGTTGTTTTAGAAAAAAATCTTTGTTCTTGTTTTAATTAAGAATTTCTCTTGAGAAATACTTGAGGCTAGTTTGAATACACTTTGGCTAGGAAAGACTTGGTACTTAAGTTGTCTATTGTGACGCACCTCTCTTTCCTAGGAGTGGACGCAACAAGTCTCTCTTATCTCTTATTTGAAATCTTTCTCTACAGCAAGAACAAAAGAAAAAGAGAAGTAACAAAGAAACAACTTCAAGCAGATTGCGTAGTGCATGACCACAGCTAACCCGGGAGAAGTTTATCAAATTAACCCGGAAGTCGAAAGGAATTTGCGTAAGCTACGGAGAAGATTGAAATTTGGGTGTTCTACTGAGGGAACACTTCCTACATCTGAAGTCATACCACCTTCATTATCTCCCATCACAAACATACCATCCAATCTTTTACCTGATCCTAACCCAAACAGTATGGCACAAAGAACCATCAGACAGTTAGCCACCTCTAACAATACAACTATCCGAAGTAACATTGAATACCCTAATGAGGAGTGAGAGTTGAGACCTGACTTGTTAAATGCCTTACTAAAGTTCAATTGATTGTCAAGGGAAAATCCACACAAGCACTTGAGACAATTTCACATGTTGTGTGAAAATTTTAGATCTCCTAGGATCACAATAGAGAGCCTTAAAATGAGAGCTTTTCCATTTACTCTTCAAGGAGCAGCTCAAGATTGGTGGTATTATCTCTCTGCACGTATTACAAATTGGGAAACTATTGAAAGACTCTTTCTTGAGAAGTATTTTCCTGCATCTAGATTATCAGCTATCCGTAGAGAAATTGAAGATATAAGACAGAGAGATAGAGAGAATCATAGTGAATATTGGGATTCATGCCCTCAACTCCAAATGGAAGATTTTATTCTAAGCTTTTATGAAGGCTTAAGTCCTACTAATAAGTCATGGGCAAATGTTGCAAGCGGAGGATCTTTCTTAGACAGGTCACTAGAAGATGGTATAGATCTAATAGAATGGAGGCAGTAGACAATCAACAGTATGGCACAAGAGAAAATTCAGTGACTTTGTTGAAGGGAGTGCATGAAATTGATAATGGTGCAGTTGGTGGAAAGAGGATAGATGAAAGATTGAATAAGCTAGAAAGCAAACTCGACCAGATTGCAAGTTTGTTTAAAACCTCAACTCCACAAATTGCTAAGTGTGGAATTTGCATTTCAACTAATCATTATACTGATGAATGTCCTAGCTTGGTGGAAACCACTATGGAAAACCCATCTCAAGCTTTTCCTGCAAACATGTTTGGAGGAAATAGACCATACCAAAATTATCATGATTCGTCCTCCAATAGATATCAGCAGAACAAGCAACCTTATGTTCCACCTCAACAAAGGCAACAATCTCAACCTGAAATTTCAATGCAAGATTTCATGTAAACAATAGTTGAGAAAAATTCGGAAATAAAGAAATCAATTGCAGAGTTGACTCAGAGGGTGGATAAGTTAGAGGCTAAGGAATCAAATAAACTGCCTGCACAAACAGTGATCAACCCGAGAAATGTAAATGCTATTACTTTGAGAACGGGTAAGCAAGTAGAAGGCCCTGAAGAAGCCCAAGAGGATGAAGATAAAGAGAAAGAAGAAGCACAAATTGATGAAAATGGAGGATCAAGTGAGCCATCACATGAAACTACCACTGAAAAATCCAAGTTAGTATCTTCTAACTCTTCTAAAAATTCTTCTTCATCTCATTCTCCACCTCCTCCATATCCAAATCGGTTAAAACAGAGAAACAAAAAAATGGAGGAATTAGACCAAGAGATTTTAAATACTTTTGAAGAAGGTAGATATCAACATTCCTTTGCTTGATGCTGTTAAACAAATCCCCAAGTACGCCAAATTTTTGAAAGAACTTTGCACAAATAAAAGGCGTATTAGGGATAATGAGATTGTGAATTTGGGAAGAAATGTGTCAAGCTTGGTTAAGAAACACATTGAAATACCACAAAAATGCAAAGATCCAGGTATGTTTTGTGTTCCTTGTACTATTTGAAATTTAAAGTTTGACAATGACATGCTAGATTTAGGGGCTTTCATTAATGTAATGCCTTTATCAGTGTTTCCTTCTCTATATCTGGGACCTCTTAAGACTACTGGTGTGGTCATTCAACTGGCCAACCGTAGCATAGTTAACCCTGTAGGTGTGCTTGAGGATGTCCTTCTCCGAGTAGACAAGCTAATTTTTCCTGCAGATTTCTACATCTTGGATATGAAGGATGAAGATGGAATCAAGTCATCCACTATTATCTTGGGAAGACCTTTCATGATGACAGCACGAACCAAGATAGATGTGCATGCAACAACACTCATCATGGAGATAGGTGATGAGAAGATGCATTTTAATGTATTGGAAGCCATGAAGCACCCAATTGAAGAACATTCTCTGTTTTGTATTGATTTATTAAGTGAAATTGTAAATAATTTTTCTGTTAGTTACATGGACATTTTTTCAACTTTTTCTCCATCTTTGGACTTTTCTTTTTCAAACATGTCGTGCCTAATTTTGGATGATGAAGAAAATTGTAAAACAGGTAATATTGAGGATGCAGTGTCAATGGATGATACCTCAATGGCGTCCGAGTGTGATGTTGAAGTGGTTGAGATTACCTTAGGCAGTAAAATCCTGCCATCTGTGGTACAACCACCCGTTTTGGAGTTGAAACTTTTACCATCCCATTTGAAATATGCTTATCTTGAGAGAGATAAGAAACTCTCTGTTATTATATCTGCATTGCTTACTGATGAGGAAAAACAGTTATTATAGGTTATCAGAGATCACAAGAAATCAATAGGCTGGACTTTGGCAGATATTCCTTGTATTAGCGCTTCATTTTGTATGCACAGAATACTTTTGGAGGAAGGTGCTAAACTTGTGAGACAACCTCAAAGAAGACTGAATCCTCAACTGATGGAGGTTGTCAAGAAAGAGGTAACCAAGTTGCTACAAGCAGGTATTATATATCGCATTTCTGACAACACTTGGGTGAGCCCTATACATGTGGTTCCTAAGAAATCTGGAATCACAATGGTTAAAAACGAGAAGGAGGAGTTGATTCTTACTCGTATTCAGAATAGCTGGAGGGTTTGTATTGACTATAGGAGATTGAACCAAGTGACTCTAAAGGACCACTTTCCTTCGTCATTCATGGATCAGATGCTAGACCGTTTGGAAGGTAAGTCACATTATTGTTTTCTAGGTGGATTCTCCGGGTATTTTCAAATCTGTATAGCCTTGGAGGAACAACATAAGACTACCTTCACTTGTCCTTTTGGTACATATGCTTATCGAAAAATGCCATTTGGTTTATTCAATGCTCCTGGTACATTTCAGCGATGTATGCTGAGTATTTTTACACACTTATTGGAGCATTGAATTGAGGTTTTCATGGATGATTTTAGTGTGTATGGTTAATCTTTTGATAATTGTTTGGCTAATCTTGCAAGAGTTTTGCAGAGATTTGAGGAAACTAACATTGTTTTGAATTTTGAAAAATGTCATTTTATGGTGGAACAAGGTATAGTTTTGGGTCATGTTGTCTCCAGGAAAGGTATATCTGTAGATTCTACTAAAATTGATGTTATTTCACAATTGCCTTACCCCTCTTCTGTACGAGAGGTTCGATCTTTTCTTGGTCATGCAGGGTTTTACAGGAGGTTTATACAGGACTTTAGCAAGATAGCTAATCCTCTCTCCAACTTACTTCAGAAGGATGTACCATTTGACTTTGGAGGGAAATGAAAAACCGATTTTGATTCCTTGAAAAGGGCACTCACTACCACTCCCATCATCCAACCACCTGATTGGACATTGCCATTCGAGTTGATGTGTGATGCATCAAACTTTGCAGTAGGAGAGGTACTTGCACAATGAAATGGGAAGCTACCACAGGCAAATTATACCACAACTGAGAAGGAATTACTAGTTGTTGTATTTGCCTTGGATAAATTTAGATCATACATACTTGGATCCACGGTAATTGTTTATACAGATCATGCTGCATTAAAATTCCTTCTAAAGAAAGCAGATTCCAAACCAAGGTTGATCAGATGGATGCTACTATACTCAAAGAGTTTGACATTGAGATTGGGGACAAAAGTGGAGCCCATAATCTAGTAGCAGACCATCTTAGTAGGATTGAAAAAGAAGAAGATGAAATTCCTATTCAGGATGACTTTCCAGATGAAGTTCTGCTAGCATTAACTTCTATAAAAGGTATGTATCCTGAACCTTGGTTTGATGACATTGTTAACTATTTGGTTGTTTCAGTTATTCCTCCATCTTTCTACAAATCTAAGAAAGCCAAACTGAAAAGTGAGCCGAAGTAGTATGTATGGGATGAACCATTCTTATGGCGCATTGGTAATGACCAAGTTGTAAGGAGGTGTGTTCCTGACATAGAGATACCTTATGTGCTTGAATTTTATCATTCATCACCTTTTGGAGGACACTATGGCACGTAAAGGACAGGTAGGAAGGTGTTGGATTGTAGATTATATTGGCCTACCATCTTTAGAGATGCACGGAGGATATATGAAAATTGTGAGCAATGTCAGAGGGCAGCTATATCCATCACCAGGAGGGAAGAGATGCCTCAACAACCAATGCTATATTGTGAGGTATTTGATATTTGGGGTATTGACTTCATGGGTTCTTTTCCTTCTTCTTCTGGATTTTCTTATAATTTGCTTGCTGTAGACTATGTTTCCAAATAGGTGGAAGCCATAGCTACAAGGACTAATGATGCTCGAGTTCTTATGAGTTTTGTCAGGTCTAACATTTTCTGTAGGTTTGGAATACCACAAGCCATCGTTAATGATCAGGGGACCCACTTTTGCAATAAGCTGTTAGAGAATATGTTGAAAAAGTATAAGGTGACGCATCGCATTGCTACACCATATCACCCCCAAACAAATGGACAAGCTGAGGTCTCTAACAAAGAGATCAAGAAGATATTGCAAAAGCTAGTGAAACCAAATAGGAAGGATTGGGCCGCAATATTGGATGATGCACTTTGGGCACATCGGACGGCCTACAAAGCACCAATAGGTACGTCACCTTTCAGGGTTGTATTTGGAAAAGCTTGCCATCTACCTGTGGAGATTCAACACAGAGCCTATTGGGCTGTGAAAGCTTGTAACTTGGACATGGAAGGAGCAGGGAAAGAGAGAAAGATCCAAATACAAGAACTAGAGGAGATTAGGCTCACAGCCTATGAAAACTACAAGTTTTAAAAAGAGAAAACCAAGAAATTCCATGATCAAAAGCTTGTGACCAAAAAGGATTTCAACATAGGTCAAAAAGGTGTTAATGTCCAAGAACAGGGTAGGGGCCTATGAGTGGTAAATTACGCTCCAAATGGGAAGGTTCATTCATTGTAACACAACTGTTTCCCTATGGAGCAGTGGAGATCAAGGAAGAATCTTCTGATAGAATCTTCAAGGTTAATGGCCATTGTCTGCGGATATTTAATGAAAATCAAGACATGCTAAACAAGACGGTGGATGGAGTGAATTTGACCACTCCAATATTCCTTCCACCATGAAGGAGGTAAGTACCCTCATACTTTTTCTTTGCATTCTACATATAAGGCATACATTGAGGAGAATGCATAGTTTAAGTGTGGGGGTGTGTGGGAAAATAATTAATTTTGTTCCCTATTTTGTTTGTTTTTAATAAATATTTGCATTGGATTTGAGAGTTTGAATCAGTAACTGAGATGATCATGAATTCAAAAAATAAAAAATAAAAAAAAAAATGAGTCATGTTAGTGGATTGCTTTTATGATTTGTTGATTGAGTTGACTTGAGAATTTCCTAATTAAATCTTTTGTGAAAGATATTTGAAACCATGTGAGTTTTGGGCTTAATGTTAAGGATGGACCACCATGTGCCATACCTATTTTTCTTGTGTGATTTGCTCATGTTTTGTTGATACTCTAATAGTTAGCTTGATTTTGTGTTGTGCAACTGAGGTGAATATGCATGATTTTTGAGCCTTAAGCCTATTTTCCAGTCATTGTCAAATGACAAAAGAAGAAAAATCATATGTTCCTTACCTTAGGAAAGAAGGAGTAATGGATTCTGCTAGAAGTAAAGTGATGAATAAGTGTGTGGGTGAGTACCTCACCCACAAAATAATGAAAAGGGCAAAAAGGAAGATGAAAAGTTGGAGTTTAAAAAGAAATCTTCCTTAAAAGAGCAAGAAATAGATTTGTTTTTGAAATCAAATATCATTACTCTTTCTATGTTAATTTCAAAAGCTCAAATATTCCAAGAAAATTTCCTACCTTTGCCTTGGCCTCAATACAACCTTTAAAAAGTCCTCATGATAAATAATTGCATGTTTTCTAAAGTATGTGAATGTTAGAATCTTGCTAAATATCAAGGGTGTCTACTTTCATGGGTATTTTGAGTGTAAACACAAGCCAAAACCACTTGAGAGAGTTAGGGAGAAATAGATACATTTTGACTTGAGTGTTATCTTTCATATTTGATTTTCTTAGGAATTCAAAAAGGTTAACTCATGTGTGAAGAATAAAGTGATTTCATTTGCATGTCCTTTCCTAAATGATTCATCTATGTCCGGTGTTGTTCATTCTTTTGATCCAAATGCAAATATAGAATAAAATGATTCAGAACAAAGTCTTGGAGTTAATCAATTTTGCCCAGGAGTGCAAAAGGATAAGGGTGAGGGTGTGATGAGTGCATATTTAAGCCCACATTTATGCTTTAAAATTCAAATTTTTGATGGGATATTTGTGCTTAAATGGTTGATTTAAAGTGGATCTGTGACAATTGGAATTATTGGGTTTTGAAATTAAAGAGACGTAAAAAGTGAGTTTTAGCGCAGAAATTGTTCTTGGATTTTTTAATGTTTATTTGTGCAGCTGGAATTAAAGCTTTATTGGTCCAAATTGCAAATTAAGGCCTAAAATCAGATTTTATTTGATAAATAATTTATAGATGGGCCAAATAGGCAGTCTTTACCCTTGCACCTCCTAAAATCCCTGCATACACTCCTATTTCTGAAAGAGGCCAACAACCAAGCCTATACACTAAGCCTTTTCTCCTGCAAACCCTAAATTTTCCTATTCCTACCCCTCCTAAATCAGACTCTGCCAGATTCTACCACGTGGCCGTCCACCACCAATAGATCCAACAACCAGATAATGCCACGTCATTGATCCTATTGCATACCAAATAGACCAGTCAGCTTCTTCCACGTCACTATCTTCTTCAACCTTCAGAAACAAAAACCCTAATCTAACCTAACCCTAGCCACCGTCACTGCCGTGCCGCCAGCCGCCGCGAGGTTGCCACACTTAGCACCGGCTATCACCGCGTCGCCGCCACAATCACACTACCACCACCTTGCCGCAACTGCGCCGTCACCGTCAGCCACCGACGAGCTGATCCGCCACTAACCTTCACCTCCGCTCCATCGCGAGTTCCACCGTGACAGTCTCCTCCTCTGAAATCGTCGCCACGGCCAACATCCATTGACGCACAACAACGATTCTCATCACCTTGTCGTCGCACCACTCCAAGATGCGCGACAACCGTGAACCTTTCCGCTCCGCAACCGGACCACAATCGCAAATCCCAAAGTCGCGCCGCCGTTACCGAACTCTAAAACGGCCACCACCTACACTCAATAAAACTACATAGTAAAACCCAATCTCTCGCGAAACTCTCGTTTTCCACCATCTTCCTCGAACTAATGTCGCACCTCCATCACCACCGCCAGTATCTGCACAACCAGCGCCATCGCGAGATCAATTCTACCTCCAGTCTTCATCAATCACGAATCAATTTCCTTCGAGCATCCCAGAGAACAACCCCTCTTGCGGCGCAGGCAGCACAAGCTTCTTTGCTCAATTTAGAACCCTAATTTTGGAGAAGGAGATTGACACGTGGCGGGCACTCATTGGTGCATCATCTTGAGTAAAAAATGATCAATGTTGTTTGAATCTTGTAAAACGTGGTCAACTGAGGGGCTTTCCTGCAATTTCAGAAATTAAAAAGGGGGCTAAAGTACAAATAGAGGAAATTTCAGGGTATTTGTGCAATTTTAGAAATTTAAAAAACCTAAAAGATAAAATTCAGTTGTTGAATTAATTTAATTTAGGAATATCAACAGAAAATATCTTCCAAATAATGTTATAATTATCTAAATCTTTTAGTTATTTGGAAGATATAAGATAAAAGATTTTGTCAAATGAATATTTAGAGTCCAAGCCCTATATTAAGAATGTACTTTAATTAATTTGAAACTTAAATAATAATCAATTGAACAATTATCTATGAATAACCGATGATGAATCTATCTTGGAAAAGTAGTGGAATTAGCCTATTTCATTATAATCGTTGGAAAAGCAATGGAATTACCCTATTTAATTATGTAAAAATGAGAAGTATTGGTATCTTGAAGATAATGATTTTGATGATGTTACAAAGTGAAGAATAAGAAGACTTATGTTGTGTGAGAGTTTAAAAGCATTCCTGCATAAGAGAAGACATCAAGACCGAACGGTAAAGTTACGACCAAGACCAAGCAATGGAAGGCATGACCGTGACCAAATTGTCCTATCAAATTAAGGTTGAACGGTCACTCAGCAATTGAAGGCCGAATAGTGTTGATGGCCGAATACAGCTAGAAGACAGAACGGTCGATAAAGACCGAATACTGTTCATGGTCGAACACAATTAGAAGACCGAACGATACCTATATGTCAACAGCCGAACGGTTATTATCAGTCAAAGACCGAAAGGTATGTAGTAGTTGAAGGCTTGGCAGTATATAGCAGTTCAAGACGGAACACAGGGTGAACACTGGCTGAACACAGTTCAGGACCGAACGAAGTTGAACATTGGCGAAACTCAATAATACCGAACAGTCACTAACACTGGTCGAACACAAGCTGAATACCGAATGGTGTCAAACTCAAACCGAACTGTAGAAGGAAATCAGGGCTGAAACCTAACGGTAGAAGGAGGTGAAGAACTTGAACCGATCGGTTGAAGAATATATGTTGAACTAAACCTTCATTGTTTTTGGGGAACCATTGTAATCCTTTGAAGCTCTCATGTATTGAATTGATTCTTTATAATATATGTTTTCTTTCATTAATTGTTAGGGTTTTTCTTCTATACTTTATGCATGCTTTGTTTAACTCATCCAATTGCATGATCGTTGATGTTATTTGTATGGAGACATATAGATATATCTAGACATGAAGAAATTGTCCCAATAGTAGTATAAACCTAGACATAGGAATATGATGGTTGGTTGCCTTTAAGCTTCTGTGCTAATAATGCATGAATAATTGCTAGGGAGACATGACATTGTAAACTAGTGATTATGAGTAGGCTTTCTTCAACAAGACATAGGGTTTAAGGTAAATTAGAAAGTGGCATTAACATTAATGAAGAAAGAAGAAATCTTGAATACATGAGAGTGGATAGGATGAATTGGTAAACCCCAACAACATAATCATTCATAATATCAATCAAATGTTTTTGCATTAATCAAGTCCATTGATCAACCTTGCATTCATGTTTATTTTTGCATAGTTCAACAACAATATTTTCGGTTACAAGTCTAAGATAATCAACAAATCACATAATTGTTTAGGTCGTGAGTCCTTTCGGAAATGCTACTTGGTCTTACCAATTTTATTACTTGATACGATTCGGTTACACTTGTCAAGGGTTAACAAGTTTTTGGCGTCGTTGCTAGAGACTCGTGGTTTAACTATTTTATTGGTGTGATTATTGATTAAATTTGACTTGATTGTTATCTTTTTATCTTTTTGTTTTATCTTTTTATCATTTTATATTTTTATGTTTTTAGTTTATCTTTTATATTTTTTTTTTGCTAACAAATATTTTCTAGGGTTTTGTGCCTAATGCTTGCAGGATGCAATACGGACAAGAATTTAAATATATGGGCAGTCAATTCCACCAAAGTAATTTCAACCATTGGAGGGAATCTCACTCAAGCATGGATCAAAGTAAATTTTGGCAAGCTACTGGACAATTTGAGAACCAACCACAACAACAATGACAACAACAAAGCTCTCTATCAATGGCAAATCTGGATGACGTCTTTCAACAATTTATGCAAGAGTCCATCTCCACTCAGAAAAGCATTGAAGCATCATGTAAAAGGATGGAGATGCAGATTGGTCACTTCATTGAGAGATTGGAAGATTTTGGGGTTGAAACTAAAGTTAACCCTAGGGAGGAATGTCAAGCCATGATATTTGGAAGTGAAAAGACTTTAGATGAGAAAGAGATAGAGAGAAAAGAAAAAGAAGAGATGAGTAAGAAAGATAAAGATGTAGAAAAAGAAAGAGAAGTGGTTGAGAGAGAAGAGAGAAAGAAACTTTGTTTGAAGATTAAGAAAGTGAGTGGAAAAAAAGAAGAAAAAAAGAAAGTGAGAGAAAAGAAAATTTGTTTGAAGATAAAGAAAGTGAGGGAAAATAAAAAGAGGACAAGAGAAAAAAAGAAAGAATCATATGAAAAACCCCGTCCTCATCCAAAGAAGTATCATAGGAAGGAGAAGGAGTTAGAGCGCTTTATGGAAATCTTCAAGAAGTTGGAGATTAAAGTTCCTATGATTGACACATTGAAACAGGTTCCTGGTTTTATCAAATTTCTGAAGAAGTTCAGCAAAAAGAAGAAAAAAGAAGATGGAACTTGAGCTTTATTGGGTCAAGCTAGTGACGTTAAAAGAGGGCTTGCTGGGAGGCAACCCAGTTGATTGACTTTATTTTTGTAGTTTGTTTTGATTCTGTTTTAGTTGCATGATAGAGATTCAATGTTTGAGTGATGTGAGAAACTAAATCCATTGTGGTAGTGAGAAGCATTGGTAAAGGACACCTAGGGCAAGCTAGGAAGAAGAAGAGTTGGTGCCGCAAATGCCGCTCAGCGGTAATTACCGCTGAGCGTAAACGCTACAGAATGGGCTCACTGTTTTGTTTTAATTGGGCTCAGCGTGATTTGGCTCATTAGGTTTTTTTTTTCATACCCTAGGGCGCGTTTTGGTAGGCACTTTCAAATCTCACTCCTCCCACACACTCTCAAGCACTCTCCAAAGAGTTCTTCACTTTTTCCTCCTTTCCCACAAAACTTCTCTTTCAACCATTTTTGCTTCAAGTTTCCATCCAAGTTTGGGGTTTGGTGAGAGCATTGCTGTTAGGGGCTGATTTCTTCATATTCCTAGAGCATTCTAAGATAAGGAGTGTTTTAGGTAACAATGTGTCTTGTGGTTTTGTGAATTATGTTTGATGTAGGGATGGATAGCCTCCTCATCGGGCAAAAAAATCAAGACTAAAGGATCCATGAAGAAGGAGAGGAGGAAGACTCTCATTATAGCATGAGCTGCTTAGGAGCTGAGATAGCATGTACAGATGGATGCTATCAGCACTAGAGCGGGATTTTTCTTATCTTTTGTTTTATATTATTGAATTTATTTGCTTCTGTTTTTAGAATAGGGTTTGATGTACTTGGCTTAAAACTTTATCTGTGTGCAATGGTTTGTTGATGTTATGATGTTTGTGATGAGTATTGATTCATGATCTTAATTATATTTATTGATGTTGAGATGATGCATGATGTGTATACACAGGTGGTTGCTTAAAATACTTTGAAACAGATGCATGGTGACTTGTGATTGTGATTATGATACTGAGCAGGATGTTTATCTAAATGTTGGAATTTGAGTTAACCTATGTGAGGGTTGAACTCCAAAGTTTTTGTGAGTGAGTGCTATTACTTTGAAAGCATGAATTACTTTGTCCAGGTTTTCTATGATTGAATTACTTGCTTGTATGTGTCATATGATCAAGGCCATTTGTTGTTAACCCTTTTTAGCCAAAATGAATGATTTTAGCCCACTAAAAGAGAGCACTATATGTTCTATCCTTTGAACCTTTAGCCTTGAACATGATTTGAAAACCCTTTGTGAAAATTTTTACCTTGAGTTGAGTTGAAAATATTTTGTGGTATTGATAAAGGTTCAAGTTTGGGGTTGTTGGGAAGTCTAGAATAGGAAAATAATAAGCATTGAGCTAAGAGCTAAGCACGTGAAAAGCAAAAGAAAAAGGAAAGAAAAGAAAGAAAAGAAAAGATCAATGCAAGGGAAAGTTGGGAATAAGTAAGAACGGTTGTGTTTAAATGAGGAAAGTATGAATGACTCTCTTAACTCAAGGATTTTGTGATCCAGAAAAACCAATTTTTCTTCTTAGCCCAGCCATATTACAAGCCATAGAAAAGAACTTGTAATGATAATTGCTTGTAAGTATATTTAATTATGGTTAAGTGAAAGACAAAGTTAATTCATGTGACAAAGTAATAGTGGAGTGAGTGAGTGTCCTCTTATACACTTGTGTGTTTGAGTGAAACACATTATCTGATGAGGAAAGATTCCATGATTACATCTTTGCTTGATTAATTGATCATTCATGAGCATAGCATCTGTTGAATATTTTGTGATTATCTGAGCACCACAATGAGGTTAATTGAATCAAGGCATGTATTCATCTTGACTGATATTCTTTATGATAAGCTGATATGAGCAATTACTTCTCTTAAAAGAAAAGGTTTTGAAATGTGTTGAATCATTGCATTGATTGGTTGAAAGCTAAGTTACATCTTGTTTGCTTGAGGACAAGCAAAGTTATAAGTTCGGGGTTGTGATAACGGTTGAAAAACCGTTATTTTTATACTTAATTTTGATAATAAATCAACCATTTTTGACTTATAAACTTGTTTAAACTCGTGTTTTTGCTTTAGTTTTGTGAATAAGAGAGTTGAAGTTCAATTTAATGGTTTTATGCTAGATTCCTTTGATTTTGTAGGTTATTGGATTGATTTGAAAGAAGAGTTAAAGTACCGAATGGTTGTAATGCAGAAAAGTCAACCAGAAACCAGAAAAGTCAACCATAAACCAGAAAAGTCAAGCAATCAACCAGAAAAATCAACCAGTCAACCAAAATGCAGAAAAGTCAACCAGAGTGCAGAAAAAGTTGGGCTGAGCGGAAATTAGTGCTGAGCGCCAATTTTGAAGTGTCAAAATCACCGCTAAGGGGCAAAACTTCAACTGAGAGGCAAAAATAGAAGACACGCACTTACCGCTCAACGGTAATTACCGTTGAGCGCCATTTTTATGGTGATACATCCTAGGAGATGTGGAGAAGCAGATCCGTGAGATTGGAGGTGCAGGGAGGCTTGAACAGCTTGCGGAAACCAATGGAACAGTAGCATGGGCAGCTGCAGACTTGGAGTTTTGTGAGCAGATTGATGAAGAGTTTTGGATGTGAAGCAGCGGATGTTTGGAGTTTAAGGTGAATGGATATGGAGGCTAGCTTGGAGAGGTGATTCACAACTCAGAAGGCTTCCTAGAGTGGAAGGAAGTTGCAATGGAAATCAAGCTAAGAAGTGACTCTTGGAGAAGGAATTTGCTATGCATTTCAGCAGAAATTCTTTAATACAATCCAAAAGTGATTTACAAGCTTTTCCTATGAGATTTTATAGATTAATCTCAAGGCTCTAAGCACTCAACTTTCACGTGGCAGATCTGAACCCATGTGCTACATGTATAGCGTCTAAAACACGTGAAAATCAAGTTTTATGTGAAGAAAAACAATTACTCATGCAGCCCCATAGAAGGATAAGTACACCCCTTTTGTATAGAAATGTCCTTTTTACCCTTCTCCATGTTTTGGCAGATTTGGCATATCTTCTTGTTCTCCAATTTTCCATCCAAAGATAGCAAATAGTACTTGACCTTGAGGAGAATATTCATCTTGGAGCTTTTTGGCCATTCCTCTTGTGATGGGTCCTATGGTGTTAGACCTTCTTGTATCATCCCCTCCCTCTTGAGAAGGATTTGCCCTCAAATCCAAAAGATCTTCATCTTCACTATCAAATCCTGCAAAAGGTTTAAGATCAGATACATTGAAGGTAGCATGAACACCATATTCAGGAGGAAGATCAAGTTGATATGCATTGTTATTAATCCTCCTGATCACTCTAAAGGGTCCATCTCCTCTAGGATTGAGTTTGGACTTTCTTAGTTGAGGAAATCTTTCCTTTCTAAGATGATCCAAACTAAATCTCCTTCATTGAAGATTAACTCTTTCTTGCCCTTATTATGTTTCTTGGCATTTTCTCATTTTGTTGTTGAATTTGAATTTTAACCCTTTGATGTAAATCTTTAATAAATTTAGATTTAGATACCCCATCTTGATGAACAAAATCAGAATTTGGAAGGGGTATTAAATCCATGGGTGTCAAAGGATTAAAACCATAAACAATTTCAAAAGGAGACAATTTAGTAGTTCCATGAACTACTCTATTGTAGGCAAACTCAACATGAGGAAGATACTCATCCCAAGATTTGTGATTACCTTTTAGAACTACCCTTAGTAAAGTGGAAAGAGATCTATTTACTACCTCAGTTTGACCATCTGTTTGAGGATGGCAAGTAGTAGAAAAAGATAACTTAGTCCCTAATCTAGACCATAAGGTCCTCCAAAAGTGACTAAGAAATTTTGTATCTCTATCCGAAACTATTACCTTAGGTAGACCATGAAGTTTAACCACATCTCTAAAGAATAACTTTGCAATGTTGCTTGCATCATCTACTTTGTGGCAAGGTAATAAATGAGCCATTTTGCTAAACCTATCTACCACCACAAAGATAGAATCAAAACCCCTAGAAGTTTTGGGAAGACCTAACACAAATCCATACTTATCTCTTCCCAAGGGGTGGAAGCAACATTCAAAGGAGTATAAAGTCCATGAGGCATTGATTTAGATTTAGCTTCTAAACAAGTTATACACTTAAAGCAATGCCTTTGAACATCCCTTCTCATGTGAGGCCAAAAGAATTTTTCTTTCAACATGCCAAGGGTCTTTTCTACCCCAAAATGTCCCATTAATCCTCCCTCATGTGTCTCTTTAACAAGGAGTTTTCTATGTGAACCTTGGGGAATGCAAATTTTTCCTTCTTTAAAAAGATACCCCTCTTTCACATAGAATCCTCCTTGAGGCTTATTGAGACATTCCTCATAGATATGAGCAAAATCAAGATCTGTGAATTATATTCAAGAATGTTATTAAATCCAAGAATTTGAGCTCCAAATGTGCTAATAGATTAATTTTTCTTGACAAAGCATCAGCCACCACATTGGATTTTCCTTTCTTGTATTTAATAACATAAGTGAATTGTCAATGAATTCCAACCACTTAGCATGCCTCTTTGTAACTTGTGTTGACTCTTCAAATACTTAAGTGATTCATGATCACTGAATGATAAACTCCTTGGCAACAAGTAATGTTCCCAAGTTTGAAGAGCCCTCACAAGTGCATAGAGTTCTTTGTCATAGGTGGGGGATAATTACAAGAGGCACCATGAAGTTTTTCACTAAAGTATGCAATTGGGTGTCCTTCTTGTAATAATACTGCACCTATGCCAAATCCTGAAGCATCACATTCTAGCTCAAAAGTTTTGGAAAAATTTGGCAAAGCTAGAATGGGTGCTTTTGTGAGCTTCTCTTTGAGTAGCTCAAAAGCTTTTGTTGTTTATCCCCCCAATGGAATGTAACATCTTTTTTCACCAACTCATTGAGGGGTGAAGCAAGACTAGAGAAGTTAGGAACAAATCTTCTTAAAAGCTTGCCAACCCATGGAAGCTCCTTACTTCTCCTACATTCTTTGGAGGAGGCCAATCTTGGATGGCCTTTATTTTTTCTGGGTCCACATGAACCCCATTTTTGGTGACCACAAATCCAAGAAATATGACACTATCAACACAAAAGGTACACTTGTCAAAGTTTGCAAACAATTTGTGTGTTCTAAGAATTGTTAAAAACAACTCTCAAATGTTTTTCATGAGTTTGCAAATTTTGACTATATACCAAGATGTCATCAAAGTAAACAACTACAAACTTCCCAATGCAATCCCTAAGGACATGATTCATAAGTCTCATGAATGTGCTTGGAGCATTTGTAAGACCAAAAGGCATAACTAGCCATTCATATAATCCAAACTTGGTCTTAAAGGCAGTTTTCCATTCATCACCTTCCTTAATTCTTATTTGGTGATAGCCACTTTTTAAATCTACCTTTGAAAATATTTGTGCTCCATGCAATTCATCCAACATATCATCAAGCCTAGGAATGGGATGTCTATACTTGATTGTGATGTTGTTGATAGCTCTACATCACAACACATGCGTACAAGCAACACTGGTACAGCACATGGACTTAGACTCTTTTGAACTAAGCCTTTATCTAGCAACTCTTGGACTTGTGTCTCAATCTCCTTAGTTTTCTTGGGGATTTGTCCTATAGGCTGGCCTGTTAGGAAGAACTGCCCCTGGAATGAAATCAATTTGATGTTCAATTCCTCTTATGGGTGGAAGCCCTTTTGGAATTTCTTGTGGGAATAGATCATCAAATTCTTTCAAAAGTTTTTGAATGGATGGAGAAAGAGTTGAAGTCTTTGAATCACTAGATGTGCATGTAAGTGTTCCTTGACAAAGAAGAAGATATGAAGGTTGCTCAACTTGAAGTGTATTGATTAAAGTCTTTTTGTTTAAAAGGACTTCATGTTGAGTGACCTTAGGTGGCACACTTGTTTCTATACCTCCCTTTCTTTTTGACTTTTTCTTTTGATCATGTTCTTGCTTTCTTAAAATCTTCATTTGTGCTTGATCCTTAGCCACTTGGGTAGGAGTCAAAGGATGAAGCACAAACTTCTTGTCCTTTTGATGGATAGTGATGGTATTGGTTAGACCATGATGGATAGTTTGATGATCAAATTGCCATGGTCTCCCCAATAACACATGACATGCTTCCATGGGAACTATATCACATAAAACTTCATCTTTGAAGTTCCCAATGGAAAATGCCAACTTCACTTGATTCTTGACTATTATATCCCCATCTTCATTTAGCCAATGAAGTTTATAAGGTTTTGGATGGGGTATAATATCAAGTTTCAACTTCTCAACCAACCTTGTGCTACAACAATTGCAACAAGACCCACTATCAACAATGAGAGAACAATGATTTTCTTGAATTTTACATCTTGTGTGAAAGATGTTCTCTCTTTGTGATATGTGTTCAAGACTTGGTTGGTTGCTAAGTATCCTTCTCACCATG
>NW_025904784.1:0-16346 GCF_018835915.1 Vigna umbellata | reverse complement strand
CAGATTGATGAAGAGTTTTGGATGTGAAGCAGCGGATGTTTGGAGTTTAAGGTGAATGGATATGGAGGCTAGCTTGGAGAGGTGATTCACAACTCAGAAGGCTTCCTAGAGTGGAAGGAAGTTGCAATGGAAATCAAGCTAAGAAGTGACTCTTGGAGAAGGAATTTGCTATGCATTTCAGCAGAAATTCTTTAATACAATCCAAAAGTGATTTACAAGCTTTTCCTATGAGATTTTATAGATTAATCTCAAGGCTCTAAGCACTCAACTTTCACGTGGCAGATCTGAACCCATGTGCTACATGTATAGCGTCTAAAACACGTGAAAATCAAGTTTTATGTGAAGAAAAACAATTACTCATGCAATCCCATAGAAGGATAAGTACACCCCTTTTGTATAGAAATGTCCTTTTTACCCTTCTCCATGTTTTGGCAGATTTGGCATATCTTCTTGTTCTCCAATTTTCCATCCAAAGATAGCAAATAGTACTTGACCTTGAGGAGAATATTCATCTTGGAGTTTTTTGGCCATTCCTCTTGTGATGGGTCCTATGGTGTTAGACCTTCTTGTATCATATGGGCTTGGGCTTATTTTGTGTAATTTTTAGGAATTATAAAAGGGGTTTAATTGACTTAGGTTGGACATCTTTTGGCAAACAGAGGCGAAACTTCACCCATTGGAGGAGGATTTTGGATGCTCAAGCTCCACTCTTCAAATTCTAGGGCTTTATCTTTCATTCTTTGATTATATTTCATCTAGTTTCACCATGATTGTGGTGAACTAAACCTTCATTGTTGTTGGGAAACCATTGTAATCCTTTGAAGCTCTCATGTATTGAATTGATTCTTTATAATATATGCTTTCTTTCATTAGTTGTCAGGGTTTTTCTTCTATACTCTATGCATGCTTTGTTTAACTCATCAAATTGCATGATCATTGATGTTATTTGTATGGACACGTATAGATATATTTAGACATGAAGAAATTCTCCCAATAGTAGTATAAACCTAGACATAGGAATATGATGGTTGGTGCCTTTAAGCTTCTGTGCAAATGTAATGCATGAATAATTGCTAAGGAGACAAGACATTGTAAACTAGTGATTAGGAGTAGGCTTTCTTCACCAAGACATTGGGTTTAAGGTAATTTAGAAAGTCACATTAACATTAATGAAGAAAGATGAATTCATGAATACATGAGAATGGATAGGATGAATTGAAAACCCCAACAACATCATCATTCCATATATTTCAATCATGTTTTGCTTCTTTTGTCCAATTGATCAATACATGCATTCATATTTACTTTTTAGTATTTGCATTTAAATCTCAAAGAATTGGTTTTTCAAGTCTTATTTAATAAAGAAACCACACAATTGTTTAGGCCGTGAGTCCTTTAGAAACGATACTTTGTCTTACCATTTTATTATTACTTGATACGATTCGGTTACACTTGCCGAGGGTTAACAGCAGAGTTGTTGCTTCAGGTTCGTTTGTCGAAGGAAGCTCTTCTGGTTCGTCTGTCGAAGCAAGGTTTTTGCTGCACTCTTCCAATTCGTTTGTCGAAGGGAGTTGTTTTTGTTACTGTTATTTTCTATTCACTTTCATTGTAATTGTGAAACTGTTTTAGTGAAAAGGTTAATCACTATTCATAGTGATTAACGACTGGACGTAGAATCTTTTGGTTCGAACGAGGATAAAAATCATTTGTGTGATATTTCTACTTCCTACACTCTTTATATTTTCTACTCATCAACTATTTGATAAAACATTCAAGAGAAAATTAAAGGAATCATTTTTTAAATTTAACGAACAAGCCTTCGCTTTTAAATAATCTATATCGTACTTTGTTTTGATATTTCCGCTGCGCAAAATCGGTACCGATTTTTCCAACACCTCTATGTAACTAATGGGGTGGGCAACACTCTTATTTGCTAACTGTATGACTACACCTGTAGGTAGTAAAGTTCCAAGGGTAAGAGATTTAAAGATTGATAGAGGCATGACATTTATGGAATCACCCAAATCAAGTATGGCATCTGTTGAATTTATGATTTCCAATAATGGAAGGGATGCAGAATGTACCTGGGTCTTTGCATTTTTCAGGAATGTGAGGTACAAATTTACCTATCAGTGCAGATACATTTTTGCCCATGCTGACTCTTTAATTTCCCTTCATCTTCCTCTTATTGGTGCACAACTCTTTCAGGAATTTTGCATATCTTGGAATCTGCTTGATGGCATCTAGTAGAGGTATGTTCACCTCCACCTACTTGAAGGTCTCAAATATCTCCTTATCCACCTCTTCCATATTTTTACTTTGAATTACTTTAGGAGGAAATGGAAGAGGGATAGGTCGGTGTTGTATATCAGGAGATGCACTGATGGTGGTGGTGGTGGAAGAAGAAAGTGCACCTGAAGAAGAAGAAGAACCACCCGAAGAGGAAGAAGATCCACCTGCCACAAATGTCATGCTTGGACCCGCATAGTCCTCTTTTCTCTAAGATCTAGTAGTATGAGGCCGAGGTCTTGGTGTTGGAGGTGGAACTGTGGGTATCTGAATTTGCTTCCCTGATCTCAAGGTGATGGCACTGACATTTTTATTTCCAGGATTATGCACAGTCTAAGAAGGAAATCTGTCTGAATATTTTGATTGTGCTTGATTTAGCTGTGTGGCCATCTGCCCCATCTGATTTGTCAAGTTCTGGGTGGATGCTCTGGTCTCTTGGGTGGATGCTCTGGTCTCTTGGATGAACGGTCTGGTCTCTTGGATGGACGCTCTAGTCTCTTGTCGGAACTGCATATTTTGCATAGTCATCTGCTTGACTAACTCCTCCAATGAAGGCTGAGAAGTGGAAGGTTGAGGAGGAGCTGTTTGTGCAGTCATATCAGGTTGCTGTTGTTGCCTCTAGTATTGCTGGACTGGTGGTCGAGGCATAACGGTCTACTCGGACCATCAAGATTCTGGAATGGTGGTGGAAGTTGATGCTGCTACTGCGGAGCATTTGACAATCTCAGATTAGGGTGATTCCTCCATCCTAGATTGTATCTATTACTGGAAAGGTCATAATTTTGCTGTTATTGCGGTTGCTACTGCTGCCTGTTGTTGTAAATGTTTGCAACATAAGCTTTAGGAGCATCAGGGCCAAAATTTTGCTGCAAATATGGGTAGACATCAGCGTAACTGTCACTAGAAGAACAAATACCACATAAACTTGCAACAGGTGCAGACTTCTAATTTCCAGCTTGTTGAGTCACCAAATTGACAAGAGCACCAAGCTTGCTCTCTATCTTTCTATCTGAAAATGAGGAACCAGCACCCACATCATGAACTCCCCTGACCATAATAACATCATTCCTCATGCTGAACTATTGGGAGTTGGAAGCCATCTTCTCTATCAAATGTCTGGCTTTAGCAGGTGTCATGTCACAAAAGGGCTCCACCACTGGCAGCGTTTATCATACTCTTGTCCATATTGTTAAGACCTTCATAGAAGTATTCAAGCAAGAGTTGATCAAAAATCTGGTAGTGTGGGCAGCTTGCACAAAGCTTCTTGAGTCTTTCCCAGTATTCATATAAGCTCTCACCACCGAGATGCTTAATCCCAGAAATATCTTTCCTTATGGCCATGGTCCTTGATGCTGAGAAGAACTTTTCCAAAAACAATCTCTTCAAATCATCCCAACTGGTGATAGACCTGGGCGCAAGGTAATATAGTCAATCCTTTCTCACGCCGTCTAAAGAATGCGGGAATGCCTTTAAGAAAATGTGATCTTCAAGAACATCATGAGGCTTCATTGTTGAACAAATAATATGGAACTCCTTCATATGTTTGTGTGGACACTCCCCTGCCAGACCATGGAACTTTGGCAACAAATGGATTAGTCTAGTGTTGAGAACATCTGGCACGTCCTCATCAGGATATTGGATGCACAAGCTTTCATATGTGAAATCAGGTGCAGACATCTCCCTAAGAGTCCTCTCACGAGGTGGAGGTTGTGCCATATTGTTCTTAGTAGTATGATAAAAAATAGATTTAGAATTATTTCCAGATGCAGCATATGTAGTAGAATGCATTATTTCCTCCTTTTTTTATTCCTTTTAACCTCCCATAGCACGTCGAAGTCTCTAGGGCTTTTACGTGATGGGCATTGGAGTAGTTGGGAGCATTAATGGTGTGTTGTTACCAAAGCATTAATATTATGTCGAAGTTTGTAGGGCTTTGACGTTTTTTTCTCCAGCCAGAAGCCAAAGAGTTCCTGTTTTTTTAATTCCTTTGTTCTTTCTCTTTTTAAACTCCCATAACACGTCGATATCTTTGGGGCTTCGACGTAATAGGCATTAAAGTGGTTAGGTGCATTAATTGTGTGTTGTTACCAACAACGTTTTTCACGTCCATTTCAGGGGGCTTTGACGTCAAGCTGTTCATATCAGAATCTAAAGAGATCTATTACTTTTTCACTGAATGATGTTTGAACGTCGAATTTTGCTGGGCTTCGACGTTCATACTATATGGTGGATTGTGGCAATTAGTAGGCATAATTACACGTTGTACTGCTTATTCATGATGTAATGTTATTGAATGTCGATGGCTTAGCCAGTTCGACTTCATCGTTTCATCAATAAATATAGCTTGCATTTCACGTAACCCATTGCCTCCTATTTCCCTATTCAACATATTAGGATTCATGTTTTTTAATTCCTTTTCATTTTTCTTTCCTTAGATTTCGAAGCATTTTTGTTCTTTAAATTGCAATTTGATCACTTAAATTTCAAAGTGGGGCATTCATCATCTTCAGTTTATATGAAGGTGTCCTTCAAAATTCAAGTCAACAAAATGATTTTTATAGTATAGAGATGGTTAAGATATCTTACTGAAAGGGAAGTGCTCAGGAAAAAGAAATATGATTCACAATATGTTTAATGTTGAAACAATTTTAAGAACTAAAATAAATTTATAAAAATGTTGTTAAACTTCATCATTTAGCAATGTATGATTCTTTTCATAAATTTTCTTGGAGTTGTTTTGTAGATTAGATTTCAGAGCTATTTCATTTCCTAATGTGCAAAGAACTTCAAGACAATTTAAATTAAGAATCTATTTACACAGTTGACGTCGAATATGGACTGCATTTGATGCAAACCCTGGCGTTTGTTCAATTTTTAAGTAACTGGTAATGAAGCTCAGAGGTTTGACGTCGAGTTCTAGGCTCTTCGACGTAACATGTTCATATCAAAATCTTTTGAGATTTATTACTTTTTCACTTAATGATGTTTAAACGTCAAATGCGGCTGGGCTTCGACGTTCACTCTAGGTGGTAGTTTGTAACCACATTTACACGTTGTACTACTTATCCATGATGTAATGTAATTGCACGTCGATGTCTTGGCCAAACGGACGTCACATATTCATTTATAAATTTAGCTCTCATTTCACGTAACGCCTTGCCTCCTGTTTCCCTATTGAACATATTAGGATTCTTTGTTTTTATTCACTTTGCATTTTCTTTTCCTTAGATTTCAAAGCATTTATGTTCTTTAAAGTGCAATTTGCTAACTTGAATTTCAAAGTGGCGCATTCATCTTCAGTTCATATGAAGGTGCCCTTTGAAATTCAAGTCAACAAAATGTTTTTAATAGTACACAAATGATTAAGATATCTTACTAGTGCTCAGGGAAAAGAAATATGGTTCACAATATGTTTAATACTGAAACAATTTTAAGAACTAATGTAAATCTATAAAAAAGTTGTTCAACTTCATCATTTACAATGTATGATTCATTTTTTAAATTGTCTTCAAGTTGTTTTCTACCATTTGATTTCAAATCTAACTGATATCTTAGGGTGGGAACAACTTGAAGAAAGTTTACATCTTAGTATCACATCGAATATTGAATGTATTCGATGCAAAGACCTGAATTTTATTTATTTATTAAGTTACTTATGATGTCGAATTTTTAAGTTAATCGACGTCCTCTATCATAGAGGACTTCTAAAAGAAATCCATTTTTAATAAAAAAACATAGCGTCAAACATGAACACGAAACAAGAAAGAATACATTAAAACCAAACACATGAAGTAAATAAAAAAACCAGTAAAACAATGGAGAATGTTTTTGAAATTCATAGGTGTTAACATTTTCCTCTAGTTTTCCACCATGTCTTCATCGTTAACAAGGAAATGTCTTCGTTTAGTGGAGTAATTGATGGAGAACCAAAGTAAAAAGTTAACATGAATTTGGTTAAGGAAGTTATGTAGTGTAGGTTTTCAAATGGTACTACTTGAAATGAAACCCAAATTTGTTAACTTATTTCTTTGGTATTGCTCCTTCATACATCACCCAAACTTTTGTGACATTGAAAGAGCTAAGAGAAAACCAAACACAAAAATGTTAACAGAGTGACAGGTTAACCCAAAATTTTAGAATTTGAGGTCTACGTCAAGGATCCAAAAATGTATTTAAAGAAAATGGACTTGAACTTTGATGTCGAAGTTAGACACTGATCGACGTCTACGTCAAATGGGAAAAGGCTAATTGTTGGCCATGATAAATGCTCTTTTTAGAAACGAAGATATTCACATGGAATTTGGAAAGTCTTTGTTGAAAGGGGAGCACTATGATAGCTAAACCCAATACCTATGATAATGTTTTTTATGATGACAACACATCATTAATAAAAACACATGTGTATGATGATGACAACACTACTTATGGTTATTATGAAATATATACACATTGTGATTGTCATATTTGACATACATTTGACATATTGTATTATCTGATGCATACTACTGTATTTGTAAAGTAATCATATCTATGTGTATTGGGTATTCAATTAAGTCTATGCTAAGTGTCAAAGACTAGTTGATTATATGGATTGGGTATTCAATTAAGTCTGTTAAGATTTAAAAACTGACTTATGCTTATCTAACTGCTACAGCGGTCATATTTTTAATATGTTTGACTAAGGATTTAATGAAAATTGATTGTATTAATTGCGTATTCAATTAAGGAGCCAAGTTAGTTGTAATTTTGTTACACCTGTGAAATGTAACCGATTACATAAGTTGGTTAATCGATTAAAGTGCGTCAGGATTGACTTAAACTATATATTGACGCATTGATTGAATTTCTATAAGACAATTGAGATTTACAATTTCATATCTGATTAATATTCTTTTGAGAAGTTTTACAGAGTTGATCTAAAGCTCCAAGAAACAAGAACTTGAAGTGGTTTACTATTCTTGAAGATTTCTTGAGAGGCAAACTTGACTGAATTAAAAGAGGCTGATCGTTCTGCACAATTGAGGTGCTTGGTGTTCGATTAGGAGACGAAGATTCACAATCTTTGATTTGTGGTTCCCTGTGCATGTTGCAAGGAAGAACAACAAGGAGTTCTTTGTACTTTGAGAGGGTTCTCAAAGGGGTGTCTACAGGAGAAGATTGTTCTTGTTGTAGGTTTTCTGTATTGGCTATATTAGATTAGTGGGTTAAAGAGGTTGTTTACACTTTGACAGGATTAGTGGGTTAAAGAGGTTGATTGAAAGGACACTAGATGTAGGAAGTGGTCGAACCAGTATAAAAATCAGTGTTTGATTTTCTTCTCCCTATTTCTTTTCATTAATCGATTACACATTGTCATAAATTGATTAAGCATATTGTTTCATTTCATGCATATTGCCTATTGTTCAAGAAAGATTTAAAGAATCATATCATTTGCTAAAAAGCATTTATTTTTATAAAACACCAATTCACCCTCCCCCCTCTTGGTGTTGAGAAACAAAGCTCATCAATTCTAACAATCTTTGACGTTAACTATGCATGGGAAAGTGTATTTGGTTAGTCTTGATAAATGTTTTTGTTTACAAACAAAAAGATTAAAGTCGAAGTCTAACACTTTTCGATGTCTACTTTATATGGGAAAAGACAGTTTGTTGTCATCATAAATGTTATTGTAAGAAACAAAGATTTTCATGTCGATTTTGGAAAGTTTTTGACGTTAACTATGCATGGGAAAGTGAATTTGTTTAGTCTTGATAAATGTTATTCTTACAAATGAAAAGATTCACGTCGAAGTCTGACATCACTCAACGTCTACTATATATAGGAAAAGACAGTTTGTTGCTCATGATAAATGCAGTTGTTACAAACGAAGAAATTTACATTGAATTAGGAAGTGGTTTGTCGTTAATATACAGTGGGACATCGAGTGCTATAAGGATTCGACTTAGAACTCCTGAAGGATTTCTAAAAGAAATCCATTTTTACAAAACGTATGTTCATAAATGAAAACAAAAACAAAAGAAAAGCATAATAACACTAAACATAAGAAACAAAATGAAAATCTAACCACGAAAAGATCCACGAGATAGTTAAAATGTAGAAGAATTTTGGTGAATGGAGGGTGTAGCGTTTTGAAAGGGTGCGAAATCCAAATCTCTCAACCTTTTTCTTTGGATTTCTATCACTCCTTCAAGCTTTTCACCATGCACAAAGAATCAAACCATAAGGAAATGACTCGCTTTTGTGAACTTGAAAGAGTTGATAGAAAAACAAAGAAAAAAGTGAACACATTGTTACGAGAAATTTTATGACTAGAAGTTGCAGCATTTTGAAAGGGTGCAAAATCCAAAGGTATCAACCGTTTTCTTTGAGTTTGTATCATTCCTTCAAGCTTTTCAACATAACAAAGAATCAAACCTTGAAGGAGCTAATACAAACTCAAAGAAAAAAGTTAACATAAAGAAACCTTGAAGGAGTATTATAAGAAATTTTATAAATGGAGGTGTAGAGGTTATCCAAGGCTCTGAAACTGTATTTATAGAAAAAAAGAATAATTGTTGGGAGTCAATCACGTCCAATCCTCACAGAGTTCGATGTGTTATGCAGTGACCCTTGGGCTTCAACCGCATAATAAAACATCGAAGCCTCCAATATAAGAACGTTTTATGGATTGGTTTAAAAGAAAAAATAAAAACCATAATTTCTTGCAAATAAAACGTTCAATTAATAAAAGAGTTCGACATTCTGTGGTAAGTTAAAAGAAAAAGGAAAAAAATAATGAAAAAGGGATAAAGGCTTTGGCTGCAGGCTCGCAATAAAACGTCGACGCCCTTACCAATTCGATGTTTTATGGGTTGATTTGAAAGAAAAATAAAAAAATAATTGTTGGCTGTAATATACAACGTCCAATGTTTGTTACGATTGACGTCATATTTAGTAAATCACTATTTAGTATTTCTTTATTTTGTATTCAACGTCTACGGTTTTCTTTGCTGGCGTTATGTGATTACTAAGGTCATTATTTTGTGTCGACTTTATGTATGATTAGACATTATTTTTTTAAAGACGGCGGTTAGGAAATCCATTTGACGTGGTGCGAATGAATTTATTTACAACAATACCACCGATCATTGTTAACGTTGGTTGTTCTGCTATCAAACGTTGAACGCGATTTTTGTACTAGTGATTGCTCTTGCTTCTCTTTTTCTTTTGCTTTTCTTTTTAGTCTTCAGTTTCGGCAAACGTAAAGTTTCTCTCGAACTTGTTTGTGACTAGTAACACAATACCACAAAGTAACGACTTTCAGAGTGGAGCGCTTGATTTGCTTTGGTGGGTCAACTTCAAGTTTCGATTTTGTTGTTTTTTCTCTTGTCGAATGAGAAGGTTTAGTTCCAAAGACAGTGGAGAGTGGTTTGAGCGAAGGTTATGGCTTTTTGTCCAATATTTTGTAGCGAAAATAGTTTAGATCGGTAAGACAATGTTTCACTGGTCTATAGTTTGTAATGAGTTTATCATTATTATTATTTGGATTATATATAAATAGTTGCATAACTCACCTCACTTTCACTTTTATTTTACTTTTTTGGGGGAAATTATTTATAGAGAGGGAATCGAAAGTGAGGGAATCCACTTTAGCTCAGATTCTAGGTATTAATCAAGCTATTGTAAGCAACAAACTACTAAAAGTCATTAGTGTGATTGGTAAAATGTCAAGGGAAAATACTGATGGAATGTTTTGAGATTAAGTTTCTTTTTATCACTTAGCTAACATAACATGCAAGTCTATCCTTGTTTTGAGTATATTTAGGTGCGAAGTATTTTACTTGTGGTTTTAAACTGAAACTTTTGTGTGAATTATGTTGTTTTGGTTCGATGGGTAATATTTGCCTCTTTCAATGCAACAAAGGAAAAGGGAAGAAGCAGCCTCCATGGCAAGTGTAACAGAAGGTTCTTATGTAATAAAAGAAAAGAGACTGTTATTTTGAGAATGATTACGACAATAGGTTCAGAGAAAGAAAACATTGGTCAACTATACTACAACATGAAAAACATGAAATAAAAGAATAACCGTAGGATCAGAAAAGAGAAAGTCAGAGAGGGTAGAGAAAAGAGAGGGAAGAATGTCATAATATAATTTACCAAATGCATTCCCTCCCTCATAGCACGAAGTCCTTTAATATCACATTCTCCTTCTTCTACCTCACGCTTTTTCTTCGATACTCATTATGCGGATTGCTCTCCATGTGTCCCTTTGCTCTAACTAACTTTCTACTTTTATCGAGCTCATAGTCACTTGTTGTGCACGTTACAATACGCCCTCCATTAAAATCCACCTTGTCCTCAAGTTGAAAATCTAGAAAAGTCTCCTTGATCTCGGTGACATCTTCCCAAGTGGTTGTTGATGCAACCAAATAAGTCCATTGTACCAACACTTATTGAACTAGACTTTAATTTCTGATAATGGTACGATGATGCAAAATCTTTAAAGGTTGAACCGAAGAGCCCACTTCAGTAGTTGTCAAAGGTAAAGGTATAAATTATTGTGAAGGAAGTTTTCAAATTAAAATTAATAGGACAAATAAAAAAACATAGATTTAATACTGATTAAAAATAGGTTGGTCATTAGTTTGATTGCAATGCCTCCAATCCTGGATTAACAATAAATCATTCGCTCCTCTAACCCCTAATCCAACCTAAATTAATCAACTCAACGGAGACTAAAACGATTTTTATAAAAAATGAATTGAGCAAACACATTGCATATATTTAATATTTTCGCACTACAGATTAAGCGACTGCAACTTCAAACACACAAACTGAACCACTAAGCAAGACCCAATATCTGATGATAGGGGATATTAATTGAACTGGAAAAGAAATTCAAAATTAGATCAATTGTTGATAGGGGATGCAATATGAATGCTCAACAATATCTGATGATTTGGTTTTTGATGATGACAACACATTAACTGTAAAAACACACATATGTTATACTGGCACAACAGAAATCTGTATTTGTGTTTGATACATGTGTTGGTTTACAAGTGTTTCAATATGATTAATACATATGTTATCATGTTGATTAGTTTGCATACTACTATTGATGGAGGACCATCTAAGCTTCACATAGGACCTTTAACAAGAGCTATGTCCAAGAGAATCCAAGAGGAAGAGGGAGCACTCAATACATTACTCTTATGGAATATTACTTACAAAGTACTCTTTCTCTTTGCTAAATACTTTTACATTGCTTTTGAAGAATATTAATAAAAGGGAGGAACCATGTCTATGCAACTTAAAAGGGCTGCCACATAAGTAAAGCAAAGAAGCACAAATGGATGGTTGGTGCCTATGGCTTTTGCATTACGTTCAACACCAAAGACAACAACTCCATCTTCTTCAATTGCTTTGCTGAGTTGGCAATTATAGCTTGCTGCCCAAGCTTCCTCTATCTGTTTTATAGCATGTGCACATTTAAATAACTTGCACAATACGTTTTAGAAGCTCTCCTTCTTCTATAAATAGAGAGCTTCATCACTTGTAAATGTAACTTGATTTGTAGTAAAGAAATGCTGCCAATTTTCAGCTTTCACTCTCAAGTTCAACCTTGTGCTTTGTTATCTTGCACCTCCTCTAGCTTCTTTCCCCTTTGGAAAGCTTGCTGAGCTAGAATTCGACCAAACACAACCACTCAAACACTTCTAGCATCTTATCAAACACCTTCCGTGCATCCAGAAATTCCACTGCATTCTCTCATTCCGTTGCCACTTCTCTGAGTTTTGGATCTTCTTCTGCATATCCTGGAGTAGATTCCATCATTTGGCATCAAGAGCCAGCCGTTCCATTCACGCTCCAAGAGCTAAGCCACTCTCATCTCCATTTTATATGTTTGACCGTGTTGTGCAGCGTAGTGATCACTGTTTTCCAGAATATTTTTTTCTCTTGTGTTTCCTATTTTCCTTAAGTGTTTTTTCATCATTTTAATCGGTGCATTTCCATTGTGTGAGTTCAATTCAACCTTTATTTTTCATTTTCCAGTAATGTCATGGTCATGTCCTGTTGTGCAGTTTTTCAACTCTGTCATCAAGTATTTGATTCTGTTCTAACTTTCATTTTCGTTTTAAGTGTGTCCTGAGCAATTGCTAGCTCTATGTTGATCATATAAAGCAATGGCAACATGTCCAGCTTTGATCATTTGAGCCAATTAGCATTGCAAATATTGATTCCAGTAGAAAAATCTGCATAAAACATCATTTCTGGATTAATTTGATATCAGCTGATGCAGTCCAGATTTCTTTATTTTCAAGCTTTGTACAAGTTTGTTTACTGTTTTTTACATGTGTTTAAGAAGTGATAGCAACTCCTAATATCACATGAATTGAAATAATGAGTGGGTTGATTGCTGAAATCAAATCTGGTTTTCAAATCACTGTTACTGTTTTAATCCAAGCTTTGCACCGTAGCTGTTCCTTGACATTCTATTGATGTGTTGTGGGGCTGTAAAGCACATCTAATACTCTAGCTTAGATCTAGTTGTTTAGGACCCTTTATGCATGATGGTTGATCCATCCAGCTTGACTCTGTTGCATTTTTTAATTTTCTGGTGCAGTTTTGTCCAATTTTTCTGCATATTTTGGCAAAAAAAAAAAAAAAAAAAAAAAAAAAAAAAAATTTATTAGAGTGATTTGAGGAATCTGTGTGCTCTTGGTGGTGGATGTTTGTGCAAGAATACTTGACCATTTCAAACTGTTCTTAATGTTAATAAATTGAGTCTTTGAAGCCTCTATGCAGATTTCTTTTTAAACCATACAATTTTACTGCATTTTTGGCTACAGTAGAGGTGATTTGATGATTCTGGCTGTTTCTGTGTATTTTGAATCTTGTACAAGTGAATTTGTAATTTAAAACTTGTAGTTTACTGTTTCATGTGGGTCATTTTTCAGTCCATATTCAAAAATCACCTTCTTAGGACACTTCATTTTGCCTCATTTGGAAGTGCACTAGTGAAATTCTGTTGAGTGTATTCTGGGCTGTTAGTGTTGCACACATCCAATTTGATGATATAAACTTGTTTGACAAGTCATTTGAACCTCACATACACTGCTGCTCATTTGAGCCACTGCTGTTAATTTTTCAGCCACTTTGTAAGGTGCAGAGTTCATTTTTATTGCTGTTTGCCATTGTTCTTCTTTGATTTTTCTTCTTTGGATTGGCAAAAGCTGGGTTTAAGTTACATACATTTATATGCTTATCCAAGTGTATAGCAATCATAAAAAGCACTTTAAATCCTGCAATCCAGATTTGAAAGGTCAAAAACCAGAAAACACAAAATATGTTGTTCTTTGTGGCATTTTGTCAAATAGTGACAATTTCATCAAACACTTTCACTGCACTTGAATTTGCTCTTTGTTTTGAGTTTTCTTGCTTTTCTAATCTATTCTAGACCCTATCTTAAGTTCCTTTTGTGTGCTAGCCTTTATTCCAGCCCCAAAGTGTTTAGAAATCACCTTTCTTGACTCCATTTCTGTTGTCATATTATTCTGAATGCAACTTGTGCACCCATTCTTGTGATCACTCACGGGTTTTTTGGGATTCTGTTTGCTGGAAAACATCAATTTTGGTGGATGGAGTTTTAACATCCAGTGTTAAGGCCTATCAAAGGGGTAGCCATCTTAAGGAGTGGAGTTCTTTGCTAAAACTGTTTGTAACAAGGGAACAAACTTCAAGAGGAATTTCCATTGGCTGTCCTCCAACCACTTCTTGGCAGCAGAAAACAACTCACTTTAGTAGAGTTATATTTCAGCTCATTTCTTTTGCTGTAACAGCCACCACTTGGCTTTGTATAAATTTCTTTTACACTTCATTTGTAAAAGTGGCATTCTATCACGGAAACCTTTGTGGTAATTTCTTCTGGTTTTTAAACCTCCTAAAGTGACTTGGGGATGGGAAAATGCTTTTCAAGCAATTCAAAGTTGCACCATACAACATGTATAGTTTAGTTGTACAATTCTTAGTGTGGAAGTGTGTCAAGTGCTCAAGTCATTTGCACTTTCACTTAGGGCCCGTTTTTTTTTTCTTTTTCATTCATTTCATACTTCCTTTTCTTTTTCTTGTTGAAATATTTGTCGGGTCTGACGTCTCCGTGATAGCGAGGTAAGTTACCATAGACAAACCTTCGTTTGGTTTATTAGGGGCATCACATCGTTACATTCTAAAAGGATTTTTTGAAGACTTCTATCTAGAGAAACTTTGGTAAGAAGGAAACGTAGGAGACACTCGGCTAAGGAGGACAAGGTTCTAAGCTTTCCATTGTGACTCACCTCTCCTTCTTGGGAGCTATTCGGTTTCTTCACTTTTAGAATCTCTATAGAAGTCATTCACCAAAAACAAGCAAATCCTCTTTTCCAACAGTTTTGATTCATACTTGTGCAAGGCTTTCTAATTTTGTGAAAACAACTTTTCGACGTCACAAGCATGAGTCACTCTAGTGTTCAGGTAAAACACCAATCATGATCAGGAAACCATAGAGTTGGAGAAGAGCTCAATAGAACCAAGGTGAGCTACATGAACTAAGGCAAATGGTCACCAATCTTACTTCTCATTCAAAGAGGGGCATTCCCAAGGGGATCACTTCTAATAGGCAAAACCATGATCGATGATCAGTCCCAACATAGTGATCACCATAGTTATCACCCTTATGATCACTATCAACTCCCTCCTAGGCGTAATCATAACCATAGAGACCATCATGTGGAACCTAAACTCGATCTTCCACCCTTCTTTGGACAAGACAATGTAGAAGAATACTTTGAGTGGGAGATGAAGGTTGAACAGATTTTTGAGTGCTACCACATAGATGATAGGAGGCGAGTGACCTTAGCTACCATGACTTTTCAAGGTGCAGCCCTTTATTGGTGGACCTCAATCATAAGAGATCAAAAGATGAGTGGCGACTATACCATTCAATACTGGAATGAGTTAAAGAAGCCACCACAGAAGGCATGTACCAGCATATTATGCTAGAGAAGTCATGGACAGCTCCATGACTTCAACAAAGAAGAAACATGAGTGTGAGGAATAACGGCAGACAGGAATTAGAATTACTCATGTTAAGAAGCTGGATTAAGAGGAAGAGAGAGATTCACCCTAGCTAGATTCCAGAGTGGATTGAACTATGAGATTAGAGATAAGTAGAACTTTTACCTTACTTAGATCTCAGACTTTGTCCAGATATGTGTGAGAGTGGAAGAACAAATAGAAGAAAAGCTTCCACAAGAGACCCTATGCTACCTCCTCTTCATATAAAGAAAGATTTAAGAGGGAGGGTTAGTTTTCCAGATTATGAAGAATCAAAAGAGAGAGAGCGTGAAAAACGAGAGAAAGATAAGATCAAAAGCAAGGATTAGAGAGCTAAGAAAGAAAAAAAAAGACACTCGAAAGGGAAAGGAACAACGGCCTCCAAGAGAGGCAAACTAGAGATTCCAAAGGGTAGGGCGACTAGATTTTAAATGTGGGCTAATTATAGAGGACACTATTCACCTGCCCCCCCCCTGTGCCTCTCCACGCCCTCTGCTAACTTCAAATATTTCATGGGGCTGTACCTATGGTGCAGGTCACGTCACCCCACGCATGAAAATCTATGAGTGAGCGTATCAACTCCAGTTGAGTATGAGTGGTCCTAACTGAAAGGAGGAACATGAAGCTCCACCTTGTGATTTGAATCTTCTTTATTGTTAGGAACTCATTTGAAGCAAAGCATGTGAGTTACAACAATTCAAGAGACAACCTATTCCACACAGCTTTGCAAAGTTTTGATAAAACTGTTTATGATTGGATAGGGGTTCTTGTTGTAATGTGTAGCTTAGAGGTGGAAAAAGCTAGGCTTAACTCCTACTCCTCATCCTAACCCGTACAAAACTTCAATGGATAAAAGAGGATGAAGGAATAGTTGTTAAGGAACAAGTAAGTGTACCAATTTCCATAGGCAAGTATGAAGATCAACTCATTTGTGATATTGTTCCAATGGAAGCAGGTCACATCTTACTTGGGCGACCTTGGCA
>NW_025904781.1:0-20217 GCF_018835915.1 Vigna umbellata | reverse complement strand
CAACAATGTTATAATCAATTAGGCATCCTACATCCACAATAAACATACATAGAATCCCATATAAACCATTTCAAATAAGCAAGGATAATAAATTCACAAAAAACCATACTAGTGCTCAAACTGACGCTTAACGCAAAAGCTCTTGCAAAAGAGAGCGCTTAACACCAAGTTTAACGCTCAGTGCTAAAGCTCTCACAAATTGTCTCGCTTAGTGAGACCAACTTGTCGCACAGCAAAAATAAATTAAAAAGGTTCCAGAACTACAGTGGTAATTGACACTTAGCAGTACCCTATCACCGTTCCACGTCAAACCATAAGCATAATTAGTCACTTAATGGTGAAAGTTGGTGTCAGACAGTCTGGAGCACAACTTCTAGACTTTCACAACCATGCTACGCTCAACGCAACACCAACATTGCTTAACACCATATTAAAAATAGAGAACTTCAACACTATGATTTGAAGAACGAGATACCTATTCAAATGATCAAATTAGTATTCTTGACTCACTGCATGACTCAAAAACAACTTTCAATGTTAGAATGAATACCAATTTTCTCAAATGGCCAAATTTACAGTTCTTTAACTCCACTAATTCAACCAAAAACGAGCAACATTCAACAAGAAACGACAACAGGTTTTCCACATACCAAACTACAAATTTAAGACCAATTCAAATATACAACACAAGTTATAAACGCATCAATATCTTTAAAATAGGTGATAGTTAGTTTCCCTTACCTTTTAGAGGATCAAACTAAGAGTTTTAAAACAACACCATAAGCGGAAAAAACTTAATATGCTCCTACAAACCACAAAAAAAAACCACCGTTAGAACCACTGATTATAGAAGACTCAGATGACACGTGCAAGAAACAATTTTTCACATGCATGGAGAAATGCACAAACTAAAGAAAATAGTAAAAAATAACTTATTCTTTTGCAGAAAGTGATCGAACATACTTGAAGATCTCGCCTCAATGTTCACTCACGTGATCTGATCTTTAGACAAATAAACTAAATATTAGAAAATTAAAAAAGATGATATATTTAAAATTCTATTTATATATTTAAAACCCTAAACCCTAAACCCTAAACATTTTATAAATATGAATCTTAGTTAAGATCAATCCCTAACTGACTGATAAGTGTGATTAATACTTATTATTCATGCTTTTACCCTTCAATTTGTATTATTTATGACTTATGTGTTCTCTTCATGGAAAGATGCATGTAATATTTTCTTGTTTTGTCATGTTTTAGGTTGTTGGTCCTTTTTAGATTATTGTATAGGAAAATAAAGATTTAAGTAGGATTGAAGTATGTTACCACGATCTTCTCACTCAACCATAACTTGTTCGCTCAGCCAAAAGAAGAAAGATACTTGCTCAACAAGTATATTGTCTAGCTTAGCGAGCATGAGCAGTTAATATGAAACAATTGATTTTTCGCTCAACGATTGCATGTTTACTTACCTAGTGAACGGTCAATTTTTGTAAGTGGTTAATTAGTCGGGAAAGAAAGAGAAAAGGCAATTTTGGTCTTTGGAAATGCAAATAAACTCAAAAAATTAGTCAAAGGCTACTCCAAGTGCATCAAAATGTTGTGCTTCCATTAAACTTGTATGTTTTAGATGACTAGGAGTAGTTAAACTCTCATTTCATTCGGATTGAATGTAGTGAATTCAAATTGATATAAATCTTCTTGTGCAATATAATCTTATCTTGTTCACATGTTCTATCTAGATTATTATTGTGTATGATGGAATATCATAATATCATAAAGTATCTAATCATAGGTAAGTCATTCACCATATCATTTTGGCTCAACTGGGATAGATCTCTTAGATTTAGATGTCCAAACCTAGGATGCCACAACCATTTTGCATTGTTTTTTGATGCAGCAAAACATTAGATTATTATTGTGTATGATGGAATATCATAATATCATAAAGTATTTAATCATAGGTAAGTCATTCACCATATCATTTTGGCTCAACTGGGATAGATCTCTTAGATTTAGATGTCCAAACCTAGGATGCCACAACCATTTTGCATTGTTTTTTGATGCAGCAAAACATTAGATTATTATTGTGTATGATGGAATATCATAATATCATAAAGTATTTAATCATAGGTAAGTCATTCACCATATCATTTTGGCTCAACTGGGATAGATCTCTTAGATTTAGATGTCCAAACCTAGGATGCCACAACCATTTTGTATTATTTTCTGATGCAGGAAAACATTGGTGTTTAACTGCATTCATCACCACCCGAAAAGTCTTATTCTGTGACAAATGGGACAATGAGTCTTTTGTCTTGGTAAAAAATGATGAGACAATTGTTCTCCATTTTCATCACAAACCCTTTCTGCACCAACTGGCCTAGACTGAGCAGGTTGGATTTTAGGCCTGGTACATATAGGACTTCTTCAATCACCACTTCTCTCTCATCACCATCGCTCAAGACCACCCTTCCATAACCTTTTGCTGCTAGACTTCTGTCATCAACAAATCTGATTTTTCCTGCATAGCCTCTTACATTTTCACAAATCATTCCTTCCTCCCGGTCATGTATGTGGAACAACCAGAATCCAAATATCAAACTGCACTTTCTGGTTGATTTCCCTCTATGCTAGCCATTACCATCACTACTTCAGAATCTGACACATCCTCCTAGGACGAATGAGCCTTCTTCTTTGGTTTATTATTGGCTCCATTTCCCTTTCAACTTTCTTTGGCGAAGTGGCCAAATTTCTACAATTGTAGCACCTAACTTTCTTCTTATCAAACTTCCATTCACTATCATAATTGGTGCAAGACTTCTGATTCTTGCACTTGATTGAATCATTGGAATCTTCACCTTATTGTTCTAGTGATTCTTTATGTTTAGTGTTGCCTTTGTTACCTTTCTTGAACCCTTTGTTGCCCTTATATTGAGACTAGGCCTGCAATGCTTGTTCTTGACATTGCTTGCATTCATTAATTCGATACTCATGTGCTTCTAATGAATGTTGCAATTCTTCAATCTCCAAGGTCTCCAAATCACGAGTTTCTTCAATAGTCGCAACCACATGATCAAATCTTGGAGATAGAGTTCTTAGGATCGTGTCCACCACATACTGGTCTGTAATACCATCTTTTCATGCCCTCATAGCATTGACAAGCTCATGTACCTTATCAAAATATTCTGCCATAGTTTGCAGCCTTACCTTCTTATTTTTATCACCATCACCATAAGTTTTCATCAAAATCTCCCAGATTTCCTTGACAGTTGATGCTTTGGAGATTTTATTGATAGATGAGAAATCTTGCCTTGCTATCCAACTTCTGTTGCAATTTGTAGTTTCTTTTCTCCTCATCTGTTGCTTTGCTGCTTGGTTCCTTAAGGCCATTATCACCTCTGCCACGTCCTGGAAACCAAAAATGGCCAAAATCTTGATCTTCCAGTCATCAAACAACTTCTCATCAAAAACTGGAAGAGGCCCCTGTATTTCTCCAAACCCTATCATATTGTACTATTTCTTGATCAAATCTTTGAAGCTTCTTGGACCTCCTTGTTCACCTCTAAGGATTTTTGACTTCTAAATAACACTTCTTATTGGAATACACGCTGCACCAGACTCTTAATCACACCCACACGCCACATGAATCTCTAGCTTTTCTTTGCTACTCTTTTGAGAGAATGAAAACAAAGAGCAGAAGAGGAATAAAGAAAAGTTAGAGATCAAAGGTATGATGAAAAACTTCTTGATTAATCACTTTGGTCTGTGTAGATTTACATTTACATTTATATATATGAAATATAAGTGAAACTTGTTTTGATTTATATCATAGGTTTAATACATAAATTTGTCCCTAGTTTTAGGGTTTTTGTTCAAAGTCGTCCTACGTTTTAAAAAAGTTCAGTTATGCCCCATATTTCGTTAAAAAAATGTTCAAAATGGTCCTTTTGGCTTATGGCGTGAAAAACATAACGGTGCAGTTGTCTCCGTGGCCAAAACTGAATGACGTGTAAAGTTTTTGGAATTCCTGGCACATATGATATATTTGAATGTGTAAATTTTAAAAAAATATATAATGATGTCAGCTAAGTTTAACGAAATGGGTTAAATCAAATTACCCTTATCTAAGAATCCTATCGTGATTTCTGGGTTTAACAACTTGGTGAAATTGGTCTTGTAATCAATGTGGCGTGTTGATTCCTTGAAGATGAAATTTGAATAATGTACGTACATGAGGTAAGTGTTGTTAACCCTAGCCTACGTACTTGATGTTCTTGTTTTTGGATTTGGGGATTACAGTTTGAGGTGGAAATAGAGGGTGGAGCGGAGGTGGAAAGTAATGGTGGAGAGGAGGTGGATGGTGGAGTGGAGGTGGACAGAGATGGTGGACTAGAGGTGGAAACTAATGGTGGAAACTAAGCCAAAGATATCTTTCATGTGTTTTTCGTTGATATCAATTTGGGACCAAAATACATAGTTTTAAATTGAAAAGGGGACCACATTGCACATTTGTTGACCAAAGGGGAAACTAAATTTAACATTACATATAAACACCTAAACATAAACATTGAGTTTTACCTTCACATTACACATGAACACTTACACCTGAACGTAAACATTGAGTTTCACCTTCACATTACATGAACATAAACATTGACCTAGACCTTAATGTAAACATTGACTCACCTACGAACATCAACCTAAACAGACCTACATTGTCACAATGTTCACCCAATAACAACACACACAGCTCCAACTAACAATTTTATCCTTTCTATAACAATTTCACCATCTCTTTCGTAAATCTTTTCTTCATTACACCACTTGAAAAAGTTATAGTACATCCCTCTTGAAGACCCACCCACCAAATTATTCACCAAATAATTAAGTGAGAAGGGTATTCATAATACCTTATAATGACGACATCCCAAAATTGTCTACCAGCATTTTGTGGAGTTTTAGCCACTTTGCTTACAGGAAAATCACTACATTTGCAACGAGGGATTATCCTACCTCCCCTTCAACCACCATCATGTGAGGAATGCGAAATTCTTTCTGACCATGTATTGGAACAAGAAGAACAATCTTGGGAAGAAGTCATTTCTATCTACCCACAATCACTTTGCTTAAAAAAGGGAAGAAGTTGCACGAACCCTCACCAACCCTAACCCTTTTCTTTTACCTAATAATTTAAACTTTAAACATTTCCACCAAGTCAATTCACTTCACATTGCCACGCAATCAGTGCATATGTCTTCCAGTTTTGGCCATGGTGGCAATTGTACCCTTATGTTTTTAACGATGTAAGCCAAAAGGACCATTTTGAACATTTTTTATTGAAAAATTGGGCCTAACTGAACTTTTTTAAAACGTAGGATAACTTTGAACAAAAACTAAAAAATTAGGGACCAAATGATGTATTAAACCTATATCATATTAACAAAATTTACTATATATAAATTAGTGTAAGTTTCATCTTGGATACATGTTTTTTGTAGGATTAAAGTTAGAATATCCTCCACTTCTTAAGTTATTTTTACTTTAAAAATAATTTATGAATACATATCATTTCAATATTTATGGAAAAAACATAGAATTGTGACTTAAAGCAGTATAGCATCAGATTCCATGATGGATACATGAATGGCCATGGTAGATGGTGAAGGTTGTCCCAGAAGAGAGTAGGGTGATGAAAAGGATAATTATTATCATTACTCCAATAAGTTTATCAATAAAAGTATCAGACCCATACCCTTCCATGCGAGTGTACAATGCGAAGAGAAAATAATAGAAGTGTCATTTTAATCCACAACTCATGGGTCAGCCTGACCCTATTTAAAATTAGGCATCACTTTAGTGGCCCACTTAACAAGGGGCTTTCTGAAAGCCCCAACCCCAAAAGCCCTGAGTAAAATGGGTTGGGACATCTCCAGGGTGGGTTGAGCCCTAGAGATGTTAAACACCATATTCCTCTATTTGACAACTCTAATGCACCAACACATTCTCAATGTTAAACACCCTATTCCTCTATTTATTCATCCTGTCTTTTGTTTCCTTTCCACCATAATACACATTTTTACTCTTTCTCCATTCAATATATATTTTTCTCTTCTCTTTTGTTATGCAATGTAGATTTTGCTTTATTTTCTATAACGGTCAAATAAGCCCACGATATAGGACTTGGCCCATGATGTCCCAATCCATTTTACTCAAAGTTTTTGGGGTTGGAACTTTCAGAAAACACCCTATTAAGTGGATCAATAAAGTGGAGCCTAATTTTAAATAGGGTCTGACCCATGAGTTATGAATTAAAATAACACTTATATGGTGCATAAAAAAACTTTGTCCTTATTCATTTTATTGATTTTTTACTATGGAAATAAGATGAAACAAGAAAAGCAAAGAAAATAAAAAAAAATAAGAAAAGGAAATATTAAAAAAAAGGTAAAATTAATAAATTTAATTATTCATTTATAACAAAATATATTCTTAAACTTTATTCTAAAACCTATCAAAACGAAACATTATTTGTAATTATTATTATTATTATTAAAAGACAAATAAAAGAAAATTAACTCTTTGAATTGCACTTCAGAACAGTATATAACTGTTCACATGCTGCACGAAATGCCACCAGTATTGATGAATATACATAAAAAGGTGTACCAGTTATCTGCTTTGGCTCCCAAACCGCTCGTACAGTCATATTTACAGCAGGGAATGGGAAAATTACAAATTTAGTTTTCTATTGAGGTTTTCTTGGTGTTATTTCTTTGTTATGCTTTCAAAATATATTAATAGATATTTATTTTAATGTTTTAGACACTTATTTTAATATTTTAAAATATATTTATTTTTTAAAATAATAACATCAGTTTATTTTTAATATTCAGACAGTAAAACAAATTTAATTAAAAATCTGAAAAATCACTGCGGAGCACCAATAATAGAGCTGCAAAAGACATGCACAGAACAGCAAGGCCTGACACTAACATTGACTCGCATTAATGCCAGACAACCATACATACGAAGAACACAGCTAAACATTAATTGACTACCAGAAACCACATGGAAAGAATGCAGGATACATTTATTATAAATAATGATATTTTAATAATATTTTTTAAAAATATTTTAATATTATTTATGTATTATTATATAATATATTAGTATTTATGATTATTATTATTAATAATGTTATATAATTATCTATTATTATATCACTTTCTTTAAGATTTTGGTTTTCCTCTTTCGTACCCTTTTTCTTTTGATTTGGTTACTGTCACTGACAGTATCTTTTTGCTTCAAGCAGGGTGGAGATATACATGCTCAACATCGTTGTCAGATATTGATCAACAATTTTGTGAAAAGATTAAAGTAATATATTTAAAATTTATATATTTAATTATTTTGTTTGATATGAATTTTGTTTCAAATAAATTATTTAAGATCAATTTTTTTATTTATTAAATATTTTTATATGAAGAATTTTTTTGTATATTGTTTTAAATAGTTAAAAGTAATAAGATGATGACTTAATAATAAAGTGGAAGGAGATCAGAGGAAAAATTCTCAGTTCAACAATTCCTCCCATTAACATTTGAAAATATAAAATAAGTTTGGTGGATTGAGGAGAAAGAGTCAGAAAAGTTGTTGAATCAACTCTCACTAACAAAAATACTAACAATATAACATATTTATTGATAAAACTAAAGTTATAAATAGTTGATATGAAACTTTTTGAATATTAAGTAAAGACTTCTCTAATAGTTTCCATCTTTTTGTGTAGTTTTTTATCACTTTTAAAAAATAAAATTACTCTTCATTAATATATTTATATGAAAAATTCAAAACTTAAAAAGTAAACTATCGGAATTGAAAATGAATCATGAAAAAACACATAGTAGTTAACTTTTTCAACTTATTACATAAAAAAACTACTATAAACGAGTTTATGAGATGAAAAAAATACTATAACGTAAAAGTAAAATTTTACTATCAAGTAAAACCAAGTAAGACAATATAGTTATATTTTTTTTTCAAGAATGTAACAGAACAAATGAGAAATAAAGTCAAAATAATGATTTTGCAATTAATTTTTATTTCTTCCAAGAAAATAGTTTATTAAATTTAATTATAACTAAAATTTAAGTTATATTTTATTAGATTAAATTTAATTAAAATTTATATTTTAATTTTAATAATTTTAATTTAAAAATTTATAAAATATGATTTTAAAAATATATATAAGTATTCATGCATATCCGTAAATTATAAAAAAATCTGCAAGTATTTTTTAATAAATAACAAATGCATTTTTTTATTATATATTGAATATAAATAAGTATTATTACGAGACCTATTGTCATATTTAATAAAAGAACAGTAAATATGTTTATATTATAGGTTTAGTTTATGTAATCAATATGTTTATATTATAGGTTTAGCAGAGTTGTCAAAATTGGTCAGAATTCGCACGCCAATTCGGTTTATTATGGGTTTAGATTGGATTGGGTTTAAAAATATGGGTGTTGCTCCCTCCACCACCACACTTTTCTCCCTCCACCTCCCATTTACTATTTTGCTCCTAAGTAAAATTTTGTTTTAGGGTTATTATTTTTTAATTTTACCCATTCACAACCTATTCCACTAATAACCTATTCTAGTCCCCCGTACATCAGTAAAATATTTTTCTTTCATTTTAACATTATATTTCTTCCTCTCTTTCTTTCGTCGCTGTGAGATACTACAAGTTGCAAAGGTTGGTGGTGGTGGAAAGAATTATCAAGCAGTCTCCCTCTCGTGGTGCAGTGTCGCTTTCGTGGTGCAGTGCGTGTGTTGCTTCCTCCAGGTGCATATTCGAATAAGCCTTCAAATAAAACCCTAAAATAAAAAACGTAACCTTTAAACGGAGGTGACATCCTTCAACGGATGTCAACATCCGTTTAAGGTAAAACGGATGTTGACATCCGTTGAAGGATGTCTTAAAGGTTACATTTTTTATTTTAGGGTTTGTTTTATTAGTTTATTCTTTATTTTGGAAATATTTTAATAATTTAATTTAAATGTTTTGATTTATTATTTTTGAATATATTTTTAATGTATTTTAATAATGTAAGGAAAATGAAGAAGAAAGAAATGGAGGAGAAGAAGTGAAACGGAGAAGACAAATGGGGTTGCAGAGTAAAACGGAAGACAAATTGTTAAACGGAAATGAGAGATGAAAAGATTGGGTGCAGGGAGTAAAGTAGAAGAACTAGGTTTGAAATAAATTAAAATAGTAAAAGTAAAAAATTTTAATCTGAGGATATAATTGGAATTAAAAAAAATTGGGGAGGTGGAGGGAGAAAGGTGTGGTGATGGAGGAAGCAACACCTTAAAAATATTGTATCTTTTTTATGTGGATCAGATTTCAACCCGGCTCATTTAAACTTGGCTCATGCGGGTTGAATCCGTGGTGGGTCGGGTTGGACCACCAACCCACCTACCAAATTTTATTTTATTAAAATTTAATTTTAATTTTATAAAAAATATTTATTATTTTTTTTGCTTGAAAAAATTATTTAAGTTCTTTATTTTCAAAATTAATTAAACACCCATGTTGGGAGTGAAATTTGAAAGTAAAATTTGTTTAGATTGAATTGTAGAAAGTTTGTAATTTTTTTTTATTTAAAAAAAATTGTAACTAAGTGAGCTAGTGAACCAACCCGTTTACCCACCAACCCGTGGTGGGTTGGGCCGGGTTCGAATTCTTTTAGTTCACTAATAAATGAGTCGGGTTGGATTGATTCACTAAGTGACCAACCCATGATGAAGTCAAGCCGGATGAACCGTTTTGACAGCTCTAAGATTTAGTTTATGTAATCAGTATTTATGTAACTAAAAAAAAGAAAATATAAAGAAAAATTATTTTTTGTGCAAGCAGTTTCTAACTATATTAAATTTAAAAGAAAAATACATTTAAAACAAACCTCTATCTCACTTGTATAATATTATACATTTTATTTTATCTATTAATTCTTTCTTACATCTATTTATCTTTCTCTCTTTCTTTCTTTTCTTATTTCTGTACCATAGCAGGTCTTTATGGACATATTAATGTCCACAGAACATGACCCTTTCCACTACTGCCGTTGCACATTAAATACTATCACGCATGCATTCGTTTAATTAATTATATTGTTGACGTGCCTATATGAATATGGTATAATAAGTTTTATTTTTATGATATGTACTTACTATAGAGAAAATCTTTTTATTATATAAAAAGAAGTTTTTTATATTAGTTTTAAGATTAATATAGAAATAAAGATATAAAAGGTATTGACTTCTTATATTAATTTTAGAATTAGTATAAAAAATATTTTGTATACAAACAACTGGTATATAATATTAGTTTAAATTATTTTAAAATTTTAAAGTTCATTTTTTATGATTAAATTAAGTTTATCATAATTTAAATTTTTCTTTAATTCTAATTTTTTCACAATAACTCATACACAAAAATATCAAATTTATATAATCCAAATTCTAGGAATTGGTTTCTAAGTCTCCACCCAATCAATTAGTCTTAAGAAATGTTCCATTATGGTGATTGCCGACAAAAACTCAAGAACATCCTCCATTACATACGCTCCTTCACCAACTTCTCAACCATTTTTTCTCCAAAAAGTATGGAAAGCATATTTCCAAAGTAACACTCCATCATTATTTCTCTCTTTATCACCATTGTCTGGTCTCTTCCTTCTATAAACCATAATACTCATTTTGACGATAACTATTTTACTATTTATATATTTTGAAGCTCCACAAGAAAGTCGAAAAACACTCCACCTTCATTTTCGTGACATAAGAGGGTGAGGAAGAGAACGATGACTAGAAATTTGGAAATCTGATATTGACAAATAAAAATAATAATAAAAAAATATTTTCTAAACCGATTATAAATAGAACATAATGTTTTTTGTTTATTATAAAAATGTGATCGTATTCATATTTTATACAGTTTGTAATACTAAATCGGTATAATTTTTTTTATTATAAAAATATCATCACATCTACTTTTTATACATGTTATAAAAATAATCAATATAAAAAATGTTATCTTATTTATTGTTTAAGTTTTTATACTAGTTTATTTCCCCCAACTATTTTGGTTTGTGCATAGTGTACAGTACACAGATGTTTTAAATAAGAGTCCATCAGGGTTCTATACATGATTCAATTGAAAACTAACTTTTTCTCTAGAGGCACATACTATCAAGAAGAAACCGAAGCACAAAATATGCAGAGGTTGAGCATTACATGCATGAAATACTGTTGTCAATTCAATTCCATGCTCTTCTTGGAAACAGGCGAGTTTTCTTTCGGCATTCAGATTTTTCTATTGTTAAGATATACGAAACTAGGTTATTTCATGTAACTTTTTCCAGCTGCGTCTTTTGCTCCGTTTAGAAATGATTTTTGGTTTACTTCTACGTATATTTTTATGTAGTTTTTCACAGTTAAGAAAAATGAAAACTTGACAAGTTATTTGAGAAAAAAAAAATCATATGAAACTGCTAATAATCTATATTGCATTCCCATACTTTTGCATATTGTCTATGCAGATGTTCAATGACAGAATCTCCACTTGTCCAAGAAAAGAACAGTGGGATCAATGACTGTGACACCAAGAAGAAAAGGCTTACAGAGATGGACATACATTCAATTATCCGAAAACTATAAGTCAATACCTTTCAAACCTGGTGTCCAAAATGAACCACTTGATACAACTTGAGAGAGTGCTTCATTTAAAGTTGAAGCAAGAAATTCATATAGCAAGTTGGATTTAGCTATTCAATTCATCCCTTTCGACAGATTTGCTGTCAACTAGACACAATAACACTGTACGTTATAAATGTTTTCATGCTAATCATATATATTGACCTACAAACACTGATATTCACATTGATGTTTCCAGATAGAAAAACCTATTATCTCAACTAATGTAGAACATTTCACCAACATCACATGTTCATTGAATTATAAGGGTGATGATGGTACATACATAACAGTAGTCAAACTCAAAAAATACTTTTGTAGTCAATGTGAAGGTAACATCAATGTAAAATGTCACTTTCATCATCATTTTGAGAGTTTGACATACAACATTCTGTTATATATCCTTTGGGTTTTATTACTAGTTTCTATAGTATCAATATCACCCTTAAATGAAACTGAACTTCGATGTCGATGAATTGGTACATTTATTGGGACATTAAGTTTTCATATGTAAGCTCAATGCAAAAATGGGTGATTGAAGGTTATGACATGAACTGGCACGAGGACATGCATGTTATAAAAAATGTTAGTGTTTGGTTGATAGTGAATCTGATGATTTGGAGGAATGAGGGAGCAAGATCCAACTTACAACATGAATTTCTATCATGGGTTCTTGAATAGGTCACGATTATATTCTTCATAGGTTTTGACTTTTGGTGTGTGGGTAATGGAGTATATGCTCATTCAGATAAGTCTTTGTCATTCACTTTGCATATCAGTATATTGAAACGTTAGAGGTGGAGATAAGTTTAAGGACAATGGTACTCAGAAGACTCAGTTTTTACTTTCATTTTATACTACTCTTCACTATCCTTCATTTTATTTTTATTTTTCAAATACAAAAGTTCACATTTCTTTACGACAATTTTATTAATATAATGAATTTTCAAATAAGATGTGAAAGAATATTTTTCCCAAGTTTTGCAGCCTAACATAAGCTAGCATCATGGAATTTGTGGTGGTATCGAGTGCAAGGACTTCAACATGAATCACATTGGGAGTGTTCAACTTGAAAGTTGAAGAATAAGTGCACCATCTCTGACGTTCAACTATCAGTATCCATTTTTGCACGAGTGTTGCTAAAGTTGGCCGATGAGAACCACTTTTGCCTGTCTTTATAAACTTCACTATCTATGTTCAGTTGTAATATTAGTATATAATACTAATTCTAATGAAATGTGTTTTTTTTTTAAGTTTTTCTCACCTCCATTGAGTTGATATAACTTCATCTTCAACAAGTATTGAATTAAGAATAATTTATATATTTTATACAGTAATGATCTGAGAGGGTGAAATAGTAGATTTACAAAAGTCATGTAATAAACGTTTTTATTAAAATACAAAGAAATATGTCATAAATCTGATTACTTAAAATCGTTTATTTTTTTGGAATCAAGTTTTAAAATCTACTAGCTACTTTTTAAAAAAAAAATATAAATGAAATATTAGATACTCCAATATATATATATATATATATATATATATATATATATATGTATGTATGTATGTATATCAATAACTATTTTGTTTTTTAAATTTACGTGCTATTTATGTGTTTCACCTTTTAAGTTAGTATAATTGTTAGACAAGTCATTTAAAAGTTAGTGTGGTGTTGGTTCACAAAGACATATTTCATGAATTACTAAATGACGAATTTTGTATTGTAATTTTACATATAAATATAGATAATTCAAAAATACTTAATCATTTAATTTGTGACTCACTCACACAATTTGATAGAGAGCTATTAATGTATACAGTTTAAGAGCAGGTTGGTATTTTATTGCCCTCATGGCGGGTCCCTTCCCACAAATTGATACAACTAAACTTTTTAGTCACTGTATTTTCTTTTATCGGGAAACGATAATTGTTAGTATTTTGTTAATGGAGAAGTTTATCCATATATATTATTTACACCTTTCCTTCAAACCAATTTTATATCTTCTAAATATTAATGAGAAATTTGAATCCATAATCTTTTATATCCTTTTTCTTAATCACTAAAAAAATTTGTACGTGTCAAGTAAATATAGTATCAAATAAAAAGTCAGTGTTATGTGTGAGTATCAATATCATGTATCATAACTTTATATTTAATTCAATTCAATTCAATCTTAATTTTTTTTTTAAAAATGAAGCTTGTCCCTCCCCAAATAAAACCAAATTTAATATTTGTATAAATATTATACTAATATTTTTATTAATATTCACAATTTTATTAAATATTTGTAGAATTATTTTTAAACTAACTCTAACTAAATTACTACAATATAAATATTATAGGTTTAATGATTTGATACATCATAATTTTGGGTCAGATTCTCAAATAGGATCCATACTTCTTGATTTTCTCAATTGCGTCTTTATTTTTGAAAATTTGAAACAAATAGAACAAGGGCATTAAATTAGACTAACAAGCATTCAAATTATGTTGACATGTATGCTAATGTAAGTTTTTTTTAATGATGTGGCAAATTGTTAATAGTTAAAGTGCAATTTTGTTTTTTAGTTTAAATTAAAAAATTACGTAAAGTTAATTGAATTGAATTATTTATGAAAATTAAGGATTTCATCCGTCACCATCCTTCTCCCTCAACCCTTTTGGGCTACTATTTCCACCTTGCACTAGCCACCATTAGCACTGTTCAGCCACCATCTTTATCACATTCACAACCAGGAAATCACGGTTAAACTTTCCTGCACCCCCAAATGGGCAGCAATGCTATCCCGCCGCATATTTCGGCCATGATCTGGGAGAACATAAATTAAAATGGATTTGAATTGAATCGTAGTTATGGTGGAGAAAAATTTTGATTGAGTTTGTAACATAGGTTAAGAAAATCGAGGGATTAGAGTGTTAGAAAGTGGGTTTCAACCTAACTCAACCTCACAAAACCGATTTGTAAGGTGAGGTTTGCACGTCACTTGTATATTATAATTTGGCGTTATCTCTAGTTGACGTGGGACTTCCAACGTAAAGTGGTGGTTGAACTAAATGAATTACTCTGCACCTTTCTTTCTTTATCTCTTTCTTACAACCTCTACAAAATTTCTGTGTGTAATTTTCTTTGAATCGATGAAATGTTAGATGTTGCACTTACTGGATGATGCAAAATGATGGATGTTCTAAATAGAGTTCTCGCCTTTTCGAACGAATAATTACATCCAAATATTTATGTGTTACAGAACATTAGGCTAAAGTTCTCGTTAACTACTTATCGAAAAAGAAAGAAGAATTAAAATAAACTCATACACTTAAATTTTTGTAGGAGCTCTGTCATTTAATTTTTCTGAAAGCTAGGAGGATAAGTTGATTTTCACTTATAAGTAAAAATTTAGTTCTCGTGATAGTTGTAAAAAAGATATACAAACTTTTGTTCAAGATATAACAGTTTCTTTATGGTTGGTTGTATGAATGTGCCATTTATCAGTAATAAATTAGATTCCATTCAAGCTTCTATTTGATACATTTTGTACTGACTGAAAGGATGACACAAAGAGAGTATTATGTGAAAATTAAATTGTTGTATAATGAAATACTTCCTGCTTGCAATTTGTTGTGACCCTGTTATCTCTCTGTTGACATTGTATAACCAAGATATGAGTAATAGTGATAAGCCTTGAGGTTCTATCATGTTATTGTCTTCGAGTACGTGATAGAAATAATTTAACAGTAAGAAATATCTTTCCGTTTTGTTCCTTAGAGTGGTAGAAGTTTTTTTATATTAGAAGCAGATTAGCTATTCTTATAATGACTTGTTTAATAGTAATATTTGATAAAATATATTACAAGTACATTAACTATTCCTATAATGACTTATTTACTAGTAATATTTGATAAAATTTATCTTGTTTCAGGTATTTCTCTTTTCTTTGAGCTAATTTCTAAATTCATTTTGTCTGCATATACTCGGTTATTTAAGGCGTAAAGATTGTGGAATACAGTGTCAAAGAATATATGGTACCAGAAATGGAGAGGTTAGTAAATCTGGTGTCACTTAATTTATACAGTGTATGTTGCACTTCAATTTATTGTTTTGTTTAAAAGTTCAAGTGCGTTCTTGATCTCTTACTGGATGATCCAAAATTATGGATGTTGCACTTCCACCTCTTACTTGTCGCCTTTGTTGACTTTTTTCTTGAAGTCAAACCAACCAGCAACCAAAACTCCATGAGCAGTGTCAGAAAGTTCAAATCGAACCCATAAGACGTGTGGGAGGAGGCAGCACCATCGTCAACACCGTCAGAGGAGGAAGTGAAGGCGTTATTGTTAGTGCACTTCTGCCACCCCTTACATATTGAAGAAGAACATGAATGACACATCTTCAATTGATTATATCCGTTTTTGTCAAGAACCCTAATTCGAAGGACCACTCAGAGTTTTCTCCAATTTCTTTTCACAAATCGTAATTCGAACAAAGGGGTTGAGTTCAGTTAAAATTTCCCCAATTTTTTAATTCAAAAATATGAATTTACACGTCACAACCTTATTACGATATAACCTATGTCACATCATTAAAAAAATACTATCAGGATCCACTACACGTCAGTCTAACCACGTTAGTCCAATTTAACGGTAGAACTCTATTTGTTTCAATTTTTCAAAAATAAAGACCCAATTGAGAAAACCAATAAGTAAGGGTCCTATTTGAGAGTCTGACCAAAAAATAAGACCTACCGAAAAATTAAACAATTATTATATTTATGTTTGATTTTTGCTACATGAAGAATTTTTCTTCTAAACATGAACCCTATTTTTTTAACCAATTCAAACCTTATTTTTAAATTTTGAGAAAAAAAGACTGAATTGATTCGAAATAACAAATACCAAGGGACTAGATTGAATCAAAATAATAAATATGGGTATTGAATTAAATATAAGACAATGACACATGACACTGATGCTAACAAGTGACACTACCACATGACATGATGCTAACTTAAGATGTGGAAAATTACTTTTTAAATTAAGAAAAAAAATTAAAAAACAATTAAAAAAAAGACATGAACTAACACATGTCATACACAGTTTTAATTAAAAATATTTTCAAAAATATTTAATAAAAATGTCAATTTTAATAAAAATAAAAGCATAAGATTTATACAAAAAATAAATTTGGTCGAGTTTTGAAGGTGGTCAACATTGCTGTATTTTAACAAAAAATAAGACTAAATGGAATAAAAAAATAAATATATGTAATAGTGTCACATCACATTGATAGTTGGAGGATGAATCATATTGTTCTCAACATAAAAATCAGCAAATATTCAAGTTTTATTAGCTAAGCTTTGCTTTGCCTTTCCAACAACCGTGCATTTAAAGTTTTATTCCAGCTACCATGTGCATTTAATGTTTTAGCTTAAGTGTTGCATTTGAATAACACCAAATGTGTCTATATTATCTGTTGCATTTTAATTAGTTCACACATCTTGCTTTAGGAATGTTCGGTTTAATGTTTTCATTCACTTTAATGCTTTCAATTATGTTCGGTTGTGTTTAATTTCCATTTTAATTTAGTTTATTTCTTATCACAAAAACTTTTCAAAACCTCCCACAAAGTGTTCGACCTATTACCTGAACAACATTTGATCCTTAAGAGACGATCTAGGAGTCACTTCCTAGTCTATACTGCATTCTTATTGCACATCAAATTTGTATAGACCGCGACAACCCATCAAGGTGTTGTAGGTTGTGTCATGGTTGGAGGTGCTCTCATGGTTCTATTTTTGGAGATGAACATGATCTTAGGTTTGTGACACTGAGAAAATGGAGATAAAGAGAGGGACATTCATGTTTTTTTGAAGAAAATCGAGATTAAGACGTAAAGCTGGACAAAAGATTTGGTGGGAAATTTGTCGTGTTTTTATCAACGAATTTTTTGACAAAAATATCCATTGATAAATGAAAACATACATGACCAACAAATTTACTAACAAAAAATTTTATTGGTAAATCAAACATGCATTACGACAATTTTTTTGTTGATAAAATTCGTCGATAAATTAACATGCATTTATTGATAAATTCGTTAAAAGTTAAAATTTTAAAATATTTGATAAATTTGTCAAAAATTAAAATTTTAAAATTCATCGATAAAATCCATTAGTAACTCAAATTCACTTACAAATATATTTTTATCTTAAAATTCTGTCAATAACTTCGTATACTTTTATAGTGTAGTGTAGAAACTCTACATTCCAATGCTAATGCCTAATCCTCATCTCATTGCACATATTCCAGACCCTATTGCGTCGAAGTTCAACATTTTCAAAAATTATATTAGTTTACTTTTGAAATAAGTAAATAATTATTACTTTTAAAGTGTCCTTTGACACATTTTAACCATCTTCAACGTATTTTTAATTTATTTATTACTAAACAATAACTTTTATTTAATATTTGTTTTTCAAATTTTATTTTTAATTTTATTCTATGATTTTTAATTACTTTGTCATTTAACAAATTATTAAAGAATAATTTATATTTAAAAAACTAATTTGTTCTTTTATATTATTTTTTTCATTTTCAATTTTATTCCTTTATAATTTTTAATTATATGGTCATTTAATAAAATTAAATTTAGAAAGATTTATTTTTATTTTATTTTTTATTTTCTTATCTGATCTATTATAATATATAAAATAATATACTAAGAAATTTACTTTATTACTCAAGTTTATTTTATTTACAAATATCTCAGTCTTTTAGTCATTTGACCTTATTAATTTATTTATATTTATTTATATTTATTTTGTTTAAAAAATTATGTATATTTCAACTTAATTTACATTTTTACCCATATTTATTTTTATCTAAAAAATTTAATACTTTAATTTTTATCTATACTATTTTTTCATTTTTAATTTTATTCTTTTATAATATTTAATTACTTGTTATTTAATGAATTATTAAAAATAACTTATATACTTAAAGTTTTTTATACTTTTTTTCTCATTTTTCAAATTTATCTTTTTGTGATTTTTAATTAATATGTCATTTGACAAAATTAAACTTAAAAACTATATTTTAAATTTATTTAATAAAATAATATTATTTAAAAAATAACATATACTGTATTATAATATAAATTATTTACACTATAATTAAAAAAATTATATTTCTAAAGGGTTATTGTACTCTTTTAGCTATTTGATTTGTTTTTAAATTGATTTACCATAATGGAAATATATTTCGACTATATCATTTAATATCTAATAAATTATTAATTTAGTTAGTAAATGACATCATTAATTTTTCAAATTTAAAATCTCCATATCAATATTAAATAGTACTATTAGTTTATTGAATCATTCCACATATTAATTAGACAAGTCTAAAGATACTCATTAAATAAGTTTATTCATACACTAATTAAACGAGTCTAGCAGTAAATATTAGACGACTTTGTTCATACAATGATAAGAGAAGCTTAACAATGTACATTCCATAAGTTTGTCTATACATAAATTAGACGAGTCTATTAATACACATTAGATGAGTATATTCATCCAATGATTAGACGAGTTTTGCAATACACATTAAACGAGTCTACACATAAATTGATTAGATGACTCTGTTCAGTTACTAATTAAACAAGTCTAGTAATAACATTGGACATGTATGTTTATCACTATTAGACAAGTCACAATATACATTAGACAAATTTATTCATACACAAATTAAACATGTCAATTAGTACATATTAGGTAAGTTTTTTAATGATTAAATGAGTCTTGAAATACACATTACAAAAGTATAAATATACATTGATCAGACGAGTGTAGCAACACACATTATATGAGTGTGTTTATATAATGATTAGATGATAAGTGTGAAAAATACTTGTTTTTATACGTATTAATTAGCTCAAAGTTGTAATTATTCATGAAACAATATGCTTTCCTCATAGAAAAATTGTGTAGTCAATTATAAAGGAATTTATACATCAGTAGAAGTGTTGTCTATTGTTTCTCACTAAGCCAGCATTCATTCGCTCAGCTACAGGAAAGAATTATCGCTCAGCTAACCATCACAACTCATTGAGCAAATTAGGTCAGTTAAAAGTTCAGCAACATTTGAGTTTTTGCTCAGCGCATGCATAGTTGTGTGTTGAGCGAATTAATTAATTAAATTTGAATTGGCTTTTAAGTTCAAGAAGACAGAAAAAAAAGGAACTTCTAATAGAGCAAAGATACAAAATCATCTGAGAAACTTTAGGAGACTACTTTAAGGCATCAAGACGTCATTTTCTGCAAGAAATTGCTTTAAAAGTGTATGATCTAGATGGCTAGGAGTAGCTAAAACTTTATTTCATTGGAATTGAATGTACTCAACTCATTTTGATGTAAACTTCCTGTTTAATATATTGTGTTCATATGCTTTTCTTG